>PVJH01048248.1:0-10890 GCA_004026705.1 Nesogale talazaci | reverse complement strand
GTGATTAGAATTTAGGAAACTCTATGAGCAATTCTACTGTCCTGTGGGGTCGCTAAGAGTAGGGCCAATGTGACAACAGACAACAATAACAGTTATAACAAGAATTATACTCAGGGCTGTCATTGTGTTTCACTTGGCTTTTTCGCACGACAGCACTCTAAAATCTGAGTCACACAGCTAGACTCAGAATCCCCTGTCAGCCTGGAAGCAGTGGTCATGTGTGTATGCATGCCACCTTCTCAGTGGAACACGGAGGAAGGGAGATGGCAGAGGAAAGGATTCACCTGAACCCACAGCGTCATAGTGTCCCGGGAGCTAGGAATGCTCAAGGTGTGACCGGGAAGTAGTCATCATGTGCATATACTGGAACCAGAGTACCCGGAAGGTATTGTTCTAGCTAGGTGCCATAAAATGTATGCTAATTTACGACCTGGTGGATAAAAGGAAAACATGGTACTGGCACTGCGCCATCCTCACAATCATCCCTATTTGAGACCAGCATTGCAACCACTATGTCAGTCCATCTATTCCTCTTTTTTTTTTTTTTGCTACTTTCCTAACTGTGGTGTCCTTTCCCAAGAACTGGTTCCTCCTAGTGGCATGTCTAAAGCAAAAAGCAAATGACCAGATCCATTGCCATCCAGTGGATTCCCATTCACAAGGGCTCTGTATGGGGCTTCTGAAACTGTAAGTCTCTACTAGAGCAGACAGCCTCCTATGTTTTCTTCAGAGTGGCTGATAGATTTGAACCATTGGCCTTACAAATATCCACCCAATGTCTACAAAATATGAAAACAATTGGTGCCATATTGTAGCCTTTAGTGCTTGCTTAGATTGGCTTCTCTAAAGAAGCAAAACAGTGAAGTTTATAGAGAAAGAGCAAGATACATATCAATGAAATGGCTCGAGCAATTGTGGAGGCAAGCCAGTTTCAAGCCCATGGGTCACATAGCCGGCTGGAGGTATACCCTGACTCAAATCGTTTCAAGGACCATGGAAGCCAAAGTTGGAAGGTCAGATGGCAGGATGCCGATGATACCAGGGTTGCCAAGCAATATGGCACACTACTAACCCAGCAAAAAGCAAGTAAGCTTTTTCACAGCAGTTGTATACACGAGAAGCAGTCCACATCCTCAAGGAGATCTCTTCATGGGTGTTTTTTAAGCCTAAACTGCCAAACCGCTGAGAACCCTAGCCCCATCAAGTTGGTGCAAACATGAACCATCACCAAATTCAAGCTAAGAACTTTTATTCTGTCGAATAAAAAGAGACCCTAGGAACATGTCCCTTCAGAATTCACGGAGAAACCTGAAAGAGATTATTACTTTTCCAATGCCTGCCTTCTTTCTACCTGAGATGCATGGGCAAGAGGTGGAAGCATCACAGCCACTTTGCAGCTGTGCCTATGAAAGTCATCCATGATGGATGACAGGAAGGGAAAACAGGGTCCAGTTCATATCCCAGCCCTGCACTGCCTTCCTCTGGTCACAAAGATGTAGGGGCAGACAAGGAAGGGGGAGGATAGGCCACTCCAGAAATAAAGGTGACAGCAAAGGCTGGAGAGCAGAAGGCATCAAGAAAGAAGGTGTCACTGGCAGGACCCACAGTGGTCTTCTGGGATGTAAGCCAAAATGAAACCACTGCGTGAGCTCTATTTTTCAAATAACTCATTTCTTCTAAGTCTTCAGATGCCAGAACCAGTCATCTGATTGGACAGGACCACCTTGGGACCCCAAGCTAAAGTACGTGTGGGTCATCAACTTCCCTCTCATCCTGTGTAACTTGTAAGACACCTGCATCAATATTACACCCCTATCCGGAATGAATGAATACACAGATAAATAGATGACTGATGGAACACGTGCTGCAGGAACAAATAAGTAGCTAATTAAATCGAATAATAGATGAATACTGGAATGAACAGGTGAGTATAAGGATGAATGGAGAAGATGGAAACAACCAAAGGCCCCAGCTGTAGAGGAATGGATTCACAAACTCTGCTGCATTCACCCGATGGAATATGATGCATCCTTCAAAATGAACAATGACACATCTGTCCAACACCTTATGGCATGGACAAACTTAGAGGACATTACACTTGGCAAGGTTAGCCAACTTCATAAACACAAATATTTTATGATACCGGTATCAAAAAGAAAAAAATTATTTTCATACCAAACAACAAAGAATACATGGATGAATGCCTGGATAAATATGTGAGTGGGTGAATAAATGAATGACTACATGAATTATTAAATACATGGTTAAATAAATGATATGAGGATGAAAACATGAATTAATAGGTGAATACATGGATGGATGGATGGATGGATACATAAATGGGTAAAACATAAATCATCTTCATGTGCCATACTGCCCTGCAAATACAAACTTGTTTATATAAAATATGGTTGTTTCATGTGGAGGAGCAAAGCCACCATTCCCACAGAGAAAAGGGCACCAGAGAATTCTTGAACATCGAAGCAGAACTGGGATAAGTCAGTGGTCCTTGCTGAGGACCAGTTTCCCAGACTGCTCTCAGGAGACATTTCCAGCTGGCTGATTGGGCTACAAAATCTATTGCAGTGACAGTCACGTGAAAGGAAGTGACAGCTTCCAAAGCCAGAGGCTCAGAAGGCCTGTTCACTCAGGAATGGCAGGTCCTGCCCACAGGTCTTGCAGTCCTAAGTAAGAAATGGCATTAGGCATCTGGGTGCTCCCTTTGTCCTTTGGGTTCTGGCATGTTGAAGGGTTATCAGTGTCACTGCAGAGCAAAAGAGGCAATTGGACTAAATTGGACTAAAGCTTGGGTCAGGGAGGAGCTCCCTCCTGGAGAGGAAGCCACAGTCTCCAGTCATGCTGTGATGCTCCAAGCCAGGTCCCTGGCACCCACTGGACAAGTGTGCCTCTGTCTCAGCTAAGGTCTCGCCGTGCAGGTCCTCCCCCTCCTTGGGTTAAATGCCTCCTCAATGGCACTCAGGGGAAAGGAACTTCATTACACCAAATTAATAAAACATAACTGTGGTCTCGGAAATCTAATCATGCGCTGATTTACATGCTAACAATCCTGTGAGGCAGCAAGTTCAAGGTCTCTGTGCCTTGGAGCTGAGCCACGAGGACCTGGCAGCTCCAGCAGGTCAGTTCATGTTCTCTTGAGTCTGTCCTTTTCCTCCCCTGACAGCCCGTACCTCTTGGGACAGAAAACATGGGCACGAGGAGGACTCTTGCTAAGTGAGCCGTGTTCTCTTTCTTTAAAATTTTTTCTCACTGTGAATTTGGTGGCTGACAGAGCAGTTGGTTGGCAAATTCCTGCACTTTTTGTTTCATCTCATTTCCCGCAATCCCCTCCACATACCATCACGTCCCCTTCCTCTCTTCTGTGCCTCCTGCTTCCACTCCTCCTCTGAACTCTGTCCGTGGAAAGGGTGGCCCTTTGGGTCTTACATGGTTGTCTGATTCTCTTCTGACCTTCATAAATAAAATGGGCACGTGCTCATAAAAAGAGGGATCCACAAGGACCAGCAGTGGCCAAAAGGAAGCTCGGTGGCACTGTGAATCAGTGCCAGGCTGCTGACTGCAAGGTTGGCAGTTCAAACCCATCAATCCCTCCGAAGGAGAAAGATGAGGCTGTCTGGTCCCATAGATATTTGCAGTCTCCGAAACCCTGAGGAGCTGCTCCACTCTGTACTGCGGTGTTGCTCTGATTCAGAATTGATTCTGACAGGGAGTTTAGGAGCTGGCTGGTAGTCAAGTGCTAAAAGAAGCAGCTTGGCTTTCAGCTTGGTGCTCAGTTGGCCTGCGAGTGTTTCTGGGACAGACACAACCTCACAGATTCATACAAGACCCCGGAAACTGGGCCTGAGCCTTAAACCCCATAAGGTCACAGTTGGCCAGAATGAATTGTGTACCCTGTGGACATATGTCAACATCCTAGCTCTGGTACCTGTGAGCGAGACTCTGCTGGAAAATGTGGTCTTTGATGATGTCATCAGTTAACATGAGGTCATAGTAGAAGAGATGGAGCTGACTTCCATCTGAGTGGTGCCTCATAGAGAGGAGAAGAGGCACTGAGGTACAGAGGCATATTGACCACATGAAAATGCAGCTGTTTGCCAAGAAATCCCAGGGGTTCCAGAAACTAGGGAAGGCAAGGAAGAATCTCCCCCTGAAGGCTTAGGAGGCAACATGATTCTGTCAACACATTGATTTGGGCTTCTGGCTTCCAGACTGTGGGGGAATGTCCCTCTGTTCTTCGAAAATCAGACATCTGCAGTGTTTTCTTATAGCAGCCCCAGGAAATGAAGACATTGGTGC
This sequence comes from Nesogale talazaci, assembly GCA_004026705.1. Lineage (NCBI taxonomy): Eukaryota > Metazoa > Chordata > Mammalia > Afrosoricida > Tenrecidae > Nesogale > Nesogale talazaci. Next base: position 6,576 of record PVJH01048248.1, on the reverse strand, counting down.
TTGCTTGATTGAATTGGCTTGAATCATAAATAATCATAACTAATCGCACCACAGGGAGCCCACACAAAACTCGTGCTTGCTCCTGCCTGGGCTGGGGGTGGGGGTCTTTGCTCAGGCTGTGCCTGGCACCTGCAGTGCTTCCCCCAGATTGCTGCAGGGCCACCCTCACCTTCCAGTCTCCCTCCGTTACCATCATCGGTCACTCCACCAGAATGCCAACTCTTTGAGAGGAGGGATTTGTTGAGTTAATCTGTTTCAACTTCACCTTTCTTCAATGTTCAGTGAGCATATCGATGAATAATCCATTGCAGCAGAGTCTAGTGACCCTCTAGGACAGGGGAGAACAGCTCCATCAGATTCCCAAGGTTGTCCTTCTTCACTAGAGGCAGTCTCATCTTCCTCCCTCAGAGCAACTGACAGGTTTGAACTTCCAGCCCATGGTCAGCTGAACCCACTCGTTACTAGGGGTCCTTTATCAAGGGACCATGGTTCTAAAAGTGAACTCAGCATTCCTACCAACCTTTAAGACTTCCACCTCCAGGGGCCACCAGTCACCAGCTTAGAATTCTGGGAACAGCAGGACAAGTTGACCTTCTGAAGGCAGTGGACACTCAGCCCCTTCCCCCAGGTCCACATCCTGAACCATGTTGCCATCCCTTGAGCAAGGATGCCAAAGTTTAAAAGACAGCACGAGAACAATTCCTGCCTCAGGCAGGGGAGTCTGGACCCAGGGGGAGTGTGTATATGTGCAGGGAGGTTTATACACTGTGCATGGGTGTATGTACATGTGTGCATATGTGCATGTGTGTGTTGCCTGTGAATATGTATTGTGTGGGCCAATGCATGTATAGAATTATATGTATGTGAGTTCATTGTTGAAATATGTACACGTGCGTACTTTGTGCATTATGTGTACAAGTGTACACAAGTGTGTGTGTCTGTGTGTGCATATTGCAAGTGTTGTTTGCAGGGAGTGTATATGATGTTCATGCACACAATTTGCATGCCCATGTGTGCTTATGTGAATATTTCATTGTGTATCTGTGTGCGCACAAATGGGTACACATGGATGTGCGCATGTGTGTGGTTCATTGTATTGCCCATGTGTATGCACATATATGCACATTGATGTGCATTTGAGAGTTCCTGTGTGTGCTGGTGACAAGTGGCTTGCTCCTTGTTCCTTTCCATCCATAGCTTCATGCTGTCCCTGTGCCACTCTGCAGTCCTGAGCGGGGAGGAGAGTTCTGACTGTCCTCGTCCTAAAGCAGGTCTGAAAAGCCCCTGGATCTCCAGGGCTGAGACTAAGCCTGCAGTGGCCATAGCCCCTGGCACACAAGACACAGCCCACTGTCAGCACGGTCCTTTTCCAGTGAGCAATGCTCCTTCTGAAGATCAAGGTTTGCTTCCTTTGTTACTGGTGCTGCCTCCTCTCATACAAACCACAGCATGCCCTATGTTTGTGACATGTCAGGTTAGAGTCCCTCCACTCCCACTACTAGAAGCTGACCCTGGTTCTGGGCCACAAACTTCCACTCACTGCCTCTGTGCCCTTCTCTTAAGGTCAGAGAAGCCTGTGTTTAACCTATGACTGACCCTCAGCTGAATTAGCAGACATTCTCTGCCTTATCTGAGTGCAGATCACAGGGGGAGATCAGTCCCATGGCTACTACACCCCTGGGTGCTGACACTTACAGGTGCTCCGCAACCCCAAAGTCTTCCCTGCACGTGGGGAAGAATGTGGCCCTTATAATTGTCCTGAGAACCCCAAGATCCCTATCGGCATGTGGACAGGAGCTTCTGCACTGGGGCTCAAGGCATGTTCTTTGACTGGTTGTTCTGGACTGGTGGAGACAAGAGGCCCATGCATGCACTCTGGATCCACAACCCCATCACTGCCCCTTTCGTGATGAGTAACCTTAAGCAAGTGCTGTCCCCTCTCTACCTCTCAGTAGACCACGCTGTAAAATGATCGCAATAAGATTTTTGAGTATCCTATCTGAGGGGTGCCGCCTCATGGGGCCCACTGTCTGTCCACCTCTCATACTGGGCCGGCTTGTGTGTTATCATGAGGTTAGAATCTATGCTGCCAGTTTTTCAAATACCAGCAGGGTCGCCCTTAGTGGACAGGTCTCAGATTAACACCAGGAAGAAAGCCCGGCAGCCTAGTTCTGAAAATGATCCAGGGAAAACCTTAGGGATCCCAACAGAACAGGGTCTGCCTCATTCTCTTCAGACATGTCAGCAGGAGGGGCCCATCCCTGGAAGAAAGCATTATGTTTGTAAAGCAGAGAGCCAGCCAGAGCAAGGAGACCCTTGGCAAGCTGGACTGGGCACCAGAGCCACAGCAACGGGCTTGAACAGTGGGTGACCTGATGCAGCAGTTACATGATCTCCCATCAACTCGTGACAGGGTGGGCTCTAGCCTGTGAGTCAGGTCGCAGCTTGGTGACCTCATGTGGAGGCAGGATGGACATAAATAGATCCCTGTAGGCCAGACACCCTCTCTCTGCTACACGTTCCTGCTGACATGTCATGTGGAGTTACGCTGATGGAGCCAGAGCCCTGGAGCTGCAGAAGCTACATGGAGACCCCCTACCTGTGCTGAGATGCTTCCATTGCCACTGGATCCACAAGACTTTCCACCCACTGGCCTGCACGCTTGCAAGTGTTTTGTGAGTCTGACATCAGTCATATGCTAATATCAGACTTATGGACTTGATCTGGGCTGAGATGTTTTCTTAACATACAATTACTGTGTTGTATAAAATCCTCTCTCCCTGGACTCGCACACCTGAGGAAGACACAAGCCTGGGCAACATTTTTGTTTTGTTTTTCTTGCCATGAATTGGAAAGTCAACTTGATGTCAATTAGCAGAAACAAGCCCCTCGGCTAATGTGAGGAGTCCATGAATGAAAGCTCATGGAAGTTTGTGTGGCACGAGACAAGTCAATGTTGCTATCATTTGGGAAACTCTGGAAGGCAACCTGGGGTTGGACCAGACACCAGGGAGCTGAGTTCCCCCAGCTGATCCAAAATCCCAGGCGAGAAGTTTCCGTTTGCAAAGTCCTCTTGCACTGGGATTTTCAGACCTCAACCGAGTGGTGACCAGCAGGAGAAAGAAACTCTCAAGAATGGGCTCCTTTTTGATCTTTATTTAAAGGGGGATTAGGAAACTCAGCAGAACCTAATGCCTCAAGCCAGGCTACTGTAAGGATAGGATTTTTTAAGCAGACACATCAAAGAGATAGCTCGTGATGCTCCGATCTCTGAAGTCACCCTTTGAATCACTCTCTAGACCGCACTGGAGGGCAGGAGGGTGGAGTCATGGTCCATGGGCTTGGGGTTCTAAGGGGTTCTCAGGGGCTCATTTACTTTTCCTGTAATCCCAGAGAAGGTGGAGGAGCCCATTCCTTGAGCACTGAGTTGGGTCCCCCCCTACAGTGCCTGTGTCTTTCAGGGGTCATCACCATTCATTCCCCATCAAAAACCCTAAAAGATAGTGGTTCTCAACCTTCCTACTGCGAAGGCAAGGCCTGGAGATGTAGTTCCTCTAAGACGACGGGCGAGGGGACCCTGCGGATCAGTCCTCCTCGGCAGGACACACAGCCGCCATGAGTTGGCATCCATGTCATGGCACCACCCGGCCTGGCTTGGCTTTCCAAATGAACAATCCGGGGGACAGAAAGGCTAAATAAGTCACCGCAGGTGGTGCTCCTTGAAAAGCGACCAGCAAAGACTTAAATCCAGGTCTTCCTCTAACACAGCCCCTTCCTGCGCCTCCCCGGGGAAATAGCCCAGCACCATCAAACTCTAGCGAAAGCAAGGGCAATTGTGGGATTCTTACAGGCCCTAGCCTGCCTAGCCTCCCTTCGTTGTTCTGCTGTAGAGAAGACGGTCTACACTGCCGCCTGTAGGAGCCTGCCGGGTTCAGCACCGCGGCCCTGGACAGCTCCCGCATTGGGCCAGGCATGCAGGGAATCCCATCTCCACAGGGGCCAGCCATCCCTCCCTCCCCTTCCTTCTGCCCACTTGGCCTCCAAACCTTATCACATGGAGCTGCTCGGCTCCCTCTGCCATGGGTACCTGCCGGGACAGCGTCCTTTTGTCAGAAAGCCACATGCAGTTCCTGGCAAGCGTACCTGGGGCCCTCGTTCATGGAGGGTGAATACTTCTCTCTTATGGCTGGGGAGGCCAGTCACTGGAGGGCACCGCTGGTGGAAGGGAAAACGAGGGCAGACTTTTCAGAAGGGGAAGAAGTAATCACCCTTCACAGGTGAACTGTTTCAACGGTCCCACAGCGGAGTACTTTGTTTTTGACATTTGTCTCCAGGAGTCCAAACTGAGAAAAATGGGGCAGGTGCTATTCATCACAGCCAGAGAGGACGGCATCCTGATCCGACACCCCCTGCCCCGAGGCCCCGGCAGGCTTCTCGGCTGAAATACCAAAGCAGGAGTCTGGGGGGTATTGTGTCCACACATGGGCACGACAGCTGGCTCTCTGGTTTGGGGGGACCTCTTTTCTCCCTACACCAAGGGGAGTTGACAAACAAGCTACAAACAGAGGCCCAGCTGGTGCCTTGCCCTCTCTCCTGTTGGTACAGATTCTGTGGGTCCCCATTCACGCTAAGCCTTGGGGAGGACACCCTGGATTGTCTGGGCTGGAGCACCTGGATGGAGGCTGATGAACGCAGGTCTCACAGGCAAACGCATGTGCACAGAAGGCAACGCAGCAGACAAATGGCAAGAAGGTGAGCATTCTGGAGGCGTCGTTGATCCAGACCTGCCTGCTGGAAGTAGCAGGTGCACACGACATTCGGTGCCACAGCCCTAGGAACCACCTGGCTGCAGCAGCACCCCGACTGTGGAGAGCTCTTGCACACTGCCAGCCTCTCCCCCTCTCCTGCCTCACGCAGAAGCTTTCTCTGAAACAAGGAAAGCCTCCTGGCCCTTGCATGCGCTCTGCTCAGAAGCATGGAGCAGTTAACAAGCCCAGAGGCAACCCTGAAACAATGCGGGTTGGGGATCCATGAACAAATGGTTCTGTCTCGATGCCTTTAGAGCAGCAGTTCTCAACCTCTGGGTCACGACCCCATTGGAGAGCGTATGACCCTTTCACAGGGGTTGCCTAAGACCAACAGAAAACACATATTTCCAATGGTCTTAGGAACAAAGACATCGCTTCTCTATCGTCTCCAGGCGGGTCCGCCCACATGCAGATACACCCACATACGTGTACCCGGGGTCAAGACTTACCCATGCAATACCATGCTCCAAGACAAGATTTCACTTATTTGTCATGGAAATAAATGTTTTACAATATATAATTACATATTGTTTTGTGATTAATCACTATGCTTTAATTGTGTTCAATTGGTAACAATGAAAATACACCCTGCATATCAGATATCTATTTACATGATGATTCATAACAGTAGCAAAATTAGTTATGAAGGAGCAACGAAAATACTTTTATGGCTGAAGGTCACCACAACATGAGGAACTGTATTACAGGGTCACAGCATTAGGAAGGTTGAGAACTACTGCTTTAGAGGTACAATAATGGGAGGCATTTTACACCCTGCTTAGTGGGTCCCCTTGGGAATGAAGCTCCTTTGCACAGATCAGTGATCAACTCAGTCTTTCACTGACTTCTCTTCCCCTGTCCCCACCACCACCGCCACACTGTGACCCCCTTCCCCAAGACACAACCTTCTCACAGCCTCTGCCTTCACAGGATCAACCCAGAGGAGGTCATGTCTTTTCTCTTGAAAAGACAGCAGCAGGTATGTAGTTACAGGGTGATAAGCCATTGTATTGCCAGCTGTCCTCAAACCAGTACCAACTGATGATGCCCCCATGCACAATGGAACAAAATGCTGCCGGTCCTGCCCCAGCCCCATGAATCGTCGGCATATGAGGTCACTGCCAGATTAAAGGAGCCTTCAAAATGCTCCTGGAAAAATTTTACTAGAAGTTGATCACCAGGCCTTTCTTCCCAGTCTGCTTTTAGTCTGGAAGTTCCACTTAAACCTTCTCCACATTGTAGCAAGACGCTAATCCTGGCTGAGAGACAGGTGGTGGCGGTGGTGATGTATGAGTTATGTGGGCAGGACTCTAGTTTGGATCTCCAGCATGGAAGGTGGAAGTTCTACCACTATACCAGCACTGCCCCCAGAAGGTGAGTGTCCTTGTTGTTGCTGTTGTTGAGTGTTATTCAGTCAGTTCTGACTCATAATGACCCCAGGCACAACAGAACGAAGCACTGCCTGGTCCTGCACAGCTTCACCATTGTTCTTATGTTGAAACCATCATTGCAGCCACTGTGTCCATCCACCTTTATCACTGTCTCTCTCCTTTACCATGCATGGCGTCCTTCCCAGGGACTGGTCTCTCCCGAAAAGGTCCAAAGTCTGTTAGATCAAATCTTGCCGTCCTTGTCTCTCACTGTACTTCTTCCAAGACAGATTTAGAAAGTGAGTGCAGTGGTGGTGGTGGTGATGATGGTGGTGGTGGTGGTGGTGATGGTGGAGGTGATGGTGGTGGTGGTGTTGGAGGTGGTGGCGGTGGTGGTG
>PVJH01048247.1:0-10900 GCA_004026705.1 Nesogale talazaci | reverse complement strand
TAAAAACACAAGCATACAGACAACTGATCTTTGATAAGGGCCCCAAAAGTATCAAATGGGAAACAGATGCCCTTTTCAACAAGTGGTGCTGGACAAAAATGGATACCTACCACAGAAAAATGAAACAAGACCCTTACCTCACTCCATGCACTAGAATAAATTCAAGATGGATTACGGATCTTGAAGTAAAACCCCAAATAATTAGGGCCATCAATGAGGAACTTGGGAACAACCTGACAACACTGGCACAGGGATTACATAGGCTAACAGAAATAGGGAAAGACACAAACACAGAGGATACTCAAATAGACAAATACTAAAGATAAAACACTGTGCTCATTGAAAGAATTCACCAAGAGAGTAATAAGAGAGCAGACAGACTGGGAAAACATCTCTGGCAATGACAAATCAGATAAAGGCCTTATTACTAAAATCTCCAATACCCTGATGGCTTCCAAAAAGATCAAAACTAACTGCCAACTGAGGAGGTGGGCAAAAGAATTAAACAGAAGTTTCACAGAGGCAGAAATCAGAGAGGCATATATATATATATATATATATATGAAAAAATGCTCCCAATCATTAGTCATAAGAGAAATTCAAATCAAAACAACAATGAGATACCACCTAATACCCTCAAGGATAGCCCAATTCAAAAAGTCAGAAAGTAACAATACACTGCTGGTGGACCTGCAGGTATGTAAAAAAGTCAGAAAGTAACAATACACTGCTGGTGGACCTACAGGTATGTACAGCCACTATGGCGATCAATTTGGAGATATCTAAAACAGATGGAAATTGAACTACCATATGACCCAGCAATTCCCCTGCTGGGCATATACCCAGAAGAGACAAGCAACAATCCACGACCAGAGATCTGTGCTCCAATGTTCATCGCAGCACAGTTCACGATTGCAAGAAGTTGGAAGCAGTCCATATTCCCATCAATTGACGAATGGATTAAAAAGCTGTGGTATATACATACAATGGAGTACGGTGCATCGCTGAAAAGCAGTGATGAACATATGAAGCATGTCACTGTATGGGAAGAACTGGAGGAAATTATGCTAAATGAAGTCAGAGAAGCGCAAAAGGATATGTATAATATGAAGCCGCTGAGATAAGCATATTAATAATTTCAAAATTGGAAAAGGGCATCAGGATAAACTACTCTACAGAGAAAACCCTGGGAGAAGGCCCAGGTAATATGGCAGGGGCCAGATCAAATCTAGGGCTACATGTGGTAGCCAACTAGGGGGGAGGGGAAGGGGGGGCAATTGGCAATGTGTAGAAAGGGAAGGGGGCACTAAACCATCAAAGGCGAGTGTATTGTTTATATCTCCACAAGGAAAGAGGGACCAAACTTAAACCCGGAGACCCAGCATATGAATGCAGCACGAGAGCATGGAGTGCAGAACCAGTGGAGGGACCTGAGAACACAACCCCAACTATTAGGGCAGCCACCTCTCTACCAGAGGAATTTGCCTTGGAGGCCAGCACTGAAGCTGAAGCTTGGAGAGTGAGATATGTCTGACCAGAGCACATGAGAACAAATGAAAATAAGAATAGAGAATGATGTGCATCATGGCCCACCGAACCTTCAGTATGATATTCCCACTCTGGTTTGTAAGACAGAATTGAGGTAATCATAGTGGGTGGGGGGGCAAAGAAGCATTAAAGAACTAGAGGAAAGTTGTGTGTTTCATTGGTTCTATATTGCACCCTGACTGACTCATCAGTTCCTTTTGACCTTTCTGTGAGAGGTCTATAGATGAGCTTTGGGTCTCCACTCCACATCTTTTTACATTGGGTATGATTTTGTTCTGAGTCTTAGTTGACTGATACATGATCCTATTGACAAAGGATGTAAATCTTAATGGAAGGAGGTTACCGTATCTTTCTCCCATGGCGTCAATAGTGGGTTTGAACTTCTGACCTTTTGATTAACAATCCACTGCAACATCACACGGAAGTAAAATTTTTCTGGAGATCATTCAAAACTGCTTGCAGCAGACAGCTATCGGAAAACTCCAGACCGATTCAGAACACCCAAACCCACTGCCATTGAGTGTTGCCTTGCCGAAACCCTATTGAACTCCTCTGTAACTGTTTACTGGAGTGGAAAGCCTTGTCTTTCTCTAAAGGAGTGACTGGGGGTTTCAAGCTGCCAACTGTTAAGATCTTCATCACCATGTCAGTTTCAGAAGAGGACATGAAAAGAGTGATCATCTTGCTGATTTCAGATCGATCTGGGCTCATGATGGAGACTACAAGAAAGATAGACTTCTACAGATTCTTTGACTTTGCAAACATCGGAATCTATGAATCATACAAAGAGAACTGTGAAGACCAGACATTCTATATGTAGATCAGGTGGCAGTTGTTTGAACAGAAAAGGGAAATATTTTATGACATAAAATAAATATAGGTGTATCTTTGGGTTTTAGCTTTCTGTACACATGCAATCCATGCACTGAGCAGATAATTCAAGAAGCTGGACTGTGTAAAGAGAAAACAAAGCATCAGGATTGGAGGAAGCCTCATGCAGAGTGTGTGATATGCATTTGGCACCATTTTGCTTCCTGGAAGTGAAGAGGAATAGAAGAATTTACTGATGAATGCACAAACAAACAAACCACAGCTGTTACTATAAATTACACATCAACATCAAGAAAACCAAATCCACACCACTGGATATCCTACAGAGAGGACATTCGGACATTGTCCAGGATTTCAGTTCACTTGGACTTACAATCAATAGGCCTGGAAGCTGCAGACAAGAAATCAAATAGTTCATTGCACTCAGAGAGCTAGCAGAAGCCCTGAGGGGCTCATATTCCAGCATGATCTCTTAAAATGGTTCATTGGTATTCATAAGGTTTGCACTGACGGATCCCTTAGAAGTGGATAGCCTCTTCCTACTCCAAAATGGCTTCTTAGTCTGAAGGTTCCACTGGAATTTGTTCACCTTAGGAGACCCTGGTGGTATTTGGAATTTGAAAAGCTGAAAATGGATTTCAGAAGCAACTCTGTAATATGTCACCAAAACGTAGTGCAATAAATTAAAGGGAAGAAATGAGGGAGTGAAAGAACTGATAGGAAATCTCAGAAGAGAGCCCAGAAAAACAAAATGAAGTATTATAATAAAATACGCAAGAACCTAAAGTTCAAAAACGAAAAGGCAAGAGCATGCTAAGAGAGCTCAAGCTGACAAAATAGTAGGAAAAATTAGTTCCATATTTAAATATTGGAGGATTCTATGGGCAAAATATTGAATGATACATGGAGCATCAAAAGATGATAGAAGAAAAACAGAGTCAATGCACCAAAAATAATTGGTTGGCATGCAACCATTTTAAGAGGTAGCATAAGACCAAGGAACAATGTTGCTGAAAGAAGTTCAAACTGCTCTGAAGGCAGGAACCAAATACAGTGTCATAGGAACTTTTGAAGAGCAATCAAAGTGTTTCCAAAAACGAATACCTCGCTGGAAGCCCAAACCACACCTTCTGCCTTTGTTTGTCACCCTCTGCCACTTTGCCAAACACTTTGAAAGAAAGCTCCATGGAAAGAATCTGTATCTGTTCCCAGTCCAACCCATTCAGAAATTATCCAATAAAATAATTAGGGCCTCATGCAAAGAGTTCAAACAAAACAACACGTCTAAGATGATACATGACAGATATGCATTTCCTTCTGTTGAACATAGGGTCATTCTGAATCTAAACTGATGCAAAGCAACACTACTATCTATAAGAACATGCATTCTAGACTAACAATAAGTCTGTACTTATAGTCTTCTATGCAAGGAGACTTTAAAAATTTTATGGGAAATTTTTATTGTCTTTGAATTTCACTTTTCCTTGAACATTTAAAATGACCCTCATAATACTTTCTTTTAGAGAGTAGTGTTATTGAAGGATGTTTCTAAGTATATTAGTACATTTGCAAATCTGTGAATTATCTCATTGGGCTTTTAAAATCTGGGTTAATTGCACTTACCTTTCTTCTGGGTGTATAATAGCAGCCACCTCCTGAGCAGGATGGGGTGATTTTATTAACAGTAAGAGGCAGGAGTCTGAGTGGAGGGTGTCCATTGGAACTTGAGTCCCTTATACTTTGAACTTTGATACAAGAGACAACACTGACATGCAGAAGTGACAGAGAAGCAGCAATAGCAGAACCGGGAGCCAGAACAGAACATAAGGCAGAGTGGTGGATGTCCCAACCTATGGAACAAGTAAAGTTGGTTGAGTGTTTCTGGATTGGAAACTAGTTGTGGAGTAGGTGCCTCTGAGCAGTGATTTTGGGAGTTGGGTTTGCTGACTCGCCCAAGTGGAGATGAGTGCCTTCAAGATGAGGTTCGCATCAAAGAATCAGGTCTTACAGACATTTATTAGCAGCCCTAGTAGGGCTTTGCAACATTGCCAGAGCAGGACAAGACCAAAGGTCAGAGAGAGCATTTGTATGCAGACATGACAAAAGGAAGAGAGCCAGTCACCATCAGCTTTCTTCACCACCTTTGCTTATGCACACATTTGTTTTCAATGATTGTGTTGGAAAGGTGAGCATCTTGGAATGGCAATTTAATAGAAGAAAGTGTTCTTGAACCGAGGAGGTACTTGAGTGGAGATCCAATGCCCATCTGTTGTCCTACCACTAACCCTAAAAGCATGCACACTAATCTCTTTCCCCATCATCACTTCAAAGTATATGTCCCTATGTACATACCTATATTTGAACCTCTATAAATGCCCATTATCCCCCAGTTCTTTCCTCTCTTTCCATTTGCTTCCCTCTTGTCCCCCTATCATGCTCAATCTCCATTTGTGTTTCAGTATTTTCTTTCTGTTGCATTAGTCTTCATCAATCCCTATCAGCCTTCTCTCACCCACCTTGTCACTGAATTTGTATCAATTGTTATTCCCTTTTTCCTTGCCTGGTCGACATCACCACCTTCCCCCCTCCTCCCCTTCTTCCATGTCCCTACCCTGGAACCATCAGTCCTGTCATTTTCGCCTCTAAACTCTTTGTCCAGCCTATCTTGTCTAGATAGACCTACAGAGGTAACAATATGAACATAAAAGGTTTCCAAAAATGAAGAAATTGAATCAAATAAAACAATGATAACAACAGCAAGAAAGCCCCTCAATGTACTATACATATATGTAAAATAAAAACAAAAATAGCGGCTGAGCCCCGGTGGAGTAGTGGTTATGCGCGGGACTGCGGCCCACTGGGATGGAGGTTCAATTCCGGCTCCCAGGATCAAAGGCTGGGCCTCCTACTCCCACCACCTGAGGGCAGTGATGCCTAAAAAAAAAAACAATAAAATAAATAAAGATAATTGCAATATAAGAACCTGTATAAAGTTCAAGGTCTGTAGTTGACCTCATAGAGTGACCCCTGGTTGAGTTGGATGGGATGCCAATACCCTGTCCCTAAAGAATAGTCTTGGTACTCCATCTGTGACTCTATGTGCTATTACACACTCTTAGTGCTTTGCATTGGTGTGATTGTGTCCAACAGGGTATTATCTTGACTCCACTTCTTCACCCTGGCCCCAATAGGCCTTGGGTCAGTGAAAGTAACCATATTTCATAATGGGGCCGGCCGTATAGTCCTCTTTGTGCATTAGCGGTTCTGAGTGGGAATAGTGTCCTGATGGCTCGGTGGGTCATGATGCATGTCATTCTCTCTTCTTCCATGAGAAATCTTATTATAATCCCACAATGTACAAATGTGCTTGAACAATTGATGTATGTATTCTTATAAGAGCTGTAAGAGCTCACAGTAAATTGATTTATTAAAATTAAAAAAATAATGAATCTCTGACTGAACAGCTGTATCCTGGGCCTTCCTTCCATGTCTGATCTCAGGGACACGGGACCAGCTCTGACTCTATGGACAGGGCAGAACTGCCCTGCCTTTCTTCCTCACTTTCTATTTCTGCAGTGGTGATTGGTTTCGAACAGTTGACCTTGAGGTTAGTAACCCAACCTGTAACTGCTCCAACTCTAGGGCTTCTGTTAATTTCCTTAGTGAATCCCATAATCATGAATTTGTTCTATGAGTTCTGGGCGGCTATTGTAATAAACTATCGTGCCTCATGTCAGGGGTGAGAAGAATGGTTTGGGTGGGAATACCCCTGATCTTTGATGGTGGCAATCAACTTTGGGAGCCAGAGGAGATTGGACATGGCTGCCATGCTGTTACATTCTAAATATCAACATTTGCCTACTCCTTCTTGAAGTATCTTAACATGCATTTTGAAGTATCTTAACATGCATTTTAAAATCAATATAATTATACTCTATTACAACATTGATATTTTAATTAAAATTTTACCTAAGTATAGAAGAAAACTTTATGATTCATCCCTACTTTTGTTTCTCTTCCCTTGGCATTTCAGAGTTACATTAAATATCATTCACCTTTGGTGTTGATAGAGTTGCTTTTTATGGGTAATTGAGTGCAAACTTGCCCAGGTAACCAAGTCTCTCCTATGGGTATATCAGAGTCTCTGTGTTTCTTAAATTTAACATTCATCAAAATATTACACAACTTTATAAAAAGATTGATAAAACCAGCTTTTACTCCCTGAAAGGTTAACTGCCTTATTAACTATATGGCTTTATTTTCTACCTAACATTCTTTTCAGAACAATTCTTGTTGTACATTCTTTGCTACACAGCATATACTTTGCCCTTGAAAAGTATTACTTAATTTTAAGGGGGCATATTTAATAAAGTAGAGCATGATTCAGTTTGACAAGCATATCGTGTAAACATGTACTCTGACTTACGTACTGTAGAGAGAAATATGAATGACCTTATTTCTTCCATCTTGGTACATATTGGTAGGAAGATGTGTCATTTAAAGAGATCATTTTGACAGAGAGGCATACGAGATACGTAATATCTATAGGGATGGTAAAGCAGATTGACTCTGGAATCTGGAATCCATATCTTTGCAACAGACTCACTGGGTGATGTTTAGCAAGTCAACTAGCCATTCTGATCTTCTGCTTCATTATGCATAACAGGGACATCATAGTTAAGGCTTCATGAGGTCATTGTATCGCATTAATACATGTGCTTGCTTAGCGGAGAGGTAAAATTGTATTACTATCCAATGCAAAGCAATTAATCACATTCAAAGTCATGCGTAGATTGTTGAAGGGGCATAGGGATGAGTTCTTGGAAAGGTCTCCTGAAGAGATGGCCCTGCTTCTTAAAGTCGAGTATGCATTATTGAAGTGAGAAGGCAGAGAGGTTCAGGATGAGAGTGCAGCAAGCAGTGGTCAAAGAGCCATGGGTGGGACGGAGTCATTTGGAAGCATCAGCAGTTCTTTATACCTGAGTTGTTGTGTGATTGAGGGGAGTAGAAAATACATGGACTGAAGAAACAAATACGGATCTGATCATGAAGAAATGTGTCTGGCTTAAGGAAATATAGTTTTGTTTTGTCAGTGACAGATAAAAATAGTGATTCCATTTGATTTTATTTGATATTGGTCGTTTGTGAAAATCATAGGTTAGGAGAGAAAAGGCAGATACTGATTAGGAACACTTTAAAAATAAAAATAAGAAGGAGATTATTAACCCATATGCCTGATATTAACCCATATGCCTGAAATCAGTCTGTCTGACTCACGAAGTAACAAGTCAGTGGGTGCAGAATCCCGGTGCTGGCAGGGGGCTCCACATGGCTCCTCGCTTCCGGGGCTCGGGTCCATCAACAGCATGCTGAGAACAATACTTTATCATATGGATCATATGGCTGCTTAGTCAAAAAGACTACTATTTTTTATATGAAATCAGGAGGGAGTTTTTAAATGTCCATGGGAAAGAAAATGAAATTGCACTTATGAGCTTTTCAAGCCTCTTTGTGTTACTTAGAGCCCTGATAGTACAGTGGTATATGTGTGAGGCTGCAAACTACAGGTCAGCAGTTCAAAATCACTAAGGGTCCAGTAAAAATTTAGTCTCAGGAACCCACAGAGACTCCATGCTATGAGTCAGAATCAGTTAAATGGCAATACTTTGGGTTTGTTTTCAGTATGTTTTAAAGAACAGAGAGAAGAAAAAGGTGAAGGAGAAAAAGAATCAACTAATTCAAATGTGAAAACTAGTACTAATGGGAATAGCAAAGATGGAGGAAGAAATTTGGGCTTACCAGCTAATAATATTTCCTAGAAAAGAGCTGACTTCACGTGTGTAACTATGATAATCACCGGGCGTGTGTTGTAGGATGTTTGACTGTGGTCATTATATACAGAGAGGTAAAAGTAATAATGCAGTGCGGCTCTCTCTTCATAACTTGATAAATACAGCAGTAGGAGTAACAGTGGTAGTAGATGTAATAGTTGTAGCAGTATAAGTTATCCAGTAAGGGTTATTTGAAATAAAATAATAATATTGAAAAGCACTGTGGCAATCATGTGCTTATGTTAATTTTGTAATTAAAATGAAGGGGTGGAGTCTGGCCTGTGAATCTGGAGATAGCCATTGAGTAGCCAATGAGGCTTCTGTGTGGGCATGGCTTTCTCCTGAGACTTATGGGAAATCTCAGGATATTTCCCTTGTGAAGATGAGAAGCTATCTTCTCCAGCTGTTGGGAGTTAGTCTCAGAGACGATGAATCACAGACAAGACAAAATGGCAGCATCTGAGAAGCTGGAGGAGCCGGCAGAGAGGCCACACTGCTTTGCCCTGATGGAGCCAGACCTCTGAAGCTGGAGCAGCATGCTGTTGATGGACCCGAGCCCTGGAAGGGAGGAGCCATGTGGAGACCCCTGCCAGCACTGGGATTCTGCACCCACTGACTTGTAACTTCATGAGTCGGACAGACTGATTTCAGGCATATGGGTTAATATCAAACTTATGACTTTGAACTGGACTGGGCTGGGATGTTTTCTCAATGTCATGTTCCTCTTGTATATAGACCATTCCCTTATATCGATATGCGTGTCTGTGAAATTTGTTCCTCTAGTCTACCTGGACTAACACAAGCATGCATATTCACTCCTGTCCCTTTGAAGAGTTCATGCGTCATTTCCTTCCTACTCTTTACCACTTCCCTCTCACACTGTTCTATCTTGCATAATTACTGGTGAGATTTTTTCAATCTGGCAATTTACTTATTTATTCAGTTCATAATACTGGTGTTCTTAGTCTTCTGTGGAATCTAGACTCCTTACTGAAGTCTCTGAGTGCAGGTGTTGAGAAATTGAAAATGGCGCCTGCTAGAATACCAGGAACTTCTGGGAAGCGTAGAATAAGTGTCATCTCCTACCACAAGCCATGCGCGCTGAATTGGAAAAGCAGACTCGTTATTTTCACATTTGAAGAAGTTGTGTCCACGTGGTTTAGTGGCTTGCTCACTGACACCTAGAAAGAGAGTTATCTTGAGATGCACATCCGGATTTTAAAATTCTTATTATTTACTTTGAATTCAGTGCTTTTTTTATGGTGGCCATAATCTATGTTCTGAGATGAGTGTAAATAACACAATTTGAACTGCAGTTTAGACTTCATGTACATGAATTTAAGCACCAAATTTAATTTTACCAAAAATGATAAAATGGCACTTTGGTGATTTCATAACTGATGGTGAGTCTAGGGAATTAATGAAGATGTGCTCTGAGTCAGAGGAAATTCAGAAGAAACTACAACAGAAAAGGCAAAACTCTAGCATGACAAATGTCTACTTTCTTAGGCACACATAACGCTATAATTATGCAAAATCCCAATAGAGTGCCTAGAAAATCAAGATCTCAATAGCTGATAAAGGTTTTCTCTTTATTCATCAGCATGATAGTTATTTGTTTGACTTCCTTAAAGGAAGTTTCTAGAACAGTGACAGGCTTTTGTCTTCAAGGAGCCAGAATTGACTGGACAGCAATGTGTGTGGATTTGGTTCTTCAATGTTAAGTATGACCTAGAGCCGTTAGGGGGCAGCAGAGCACCAGTCCCAATTTGAGAATTCTGGAAGGGACCTTCTGAAGGTTTTACTCAATGCAGGTGGCTCAAGTGCATGGTCTTTCCAGAGATCCAGATTGGCTGGAAAGGATAGAAGAGCTAATGCTGTAATAAATGTGCTTACACACATACAAGCTACACTTGGAAAAAGGAGACATCCAATCCAAACCAAAGACTAAAACTTGACATAAAACACAAGTGTAAGGTTCTAAAAAAAGGTTAATAAAAGGCTAGCATGGATTGAAAGTAAGTGTAAGAATCCCATTTGCTGGGAATATGATTTTTGTGACATTAGAGTTTCTATCTGCTTCTAAACTGGACTCCACGATCCTCTTGAAGGAATGTTCAGTGTATCAACATCTCTCATTCACTTGCCCAGAGTTGCTGCAGACTTGAAATGGACAGTGCATCCACAAGAGCATCCTTTTCATCAAGGAATTAAAAGCAACGTGGAGCTTCAATAAATTAAGAATCTTGACAGGACGAGTCTATAAGGACCTCTGAGAACATGAGATGCTAGAGATTTTCGCTGTGGGTAAGTGATGAGAGAAAAAGCCCAAGACACTCGTATAGGTACAAGCAAACTTTATCTCAAGAAATAATTCTATATGGAAAAGCCATCTCATGCCGGCCCAACTCAAGTCCTTAATGCAGAGACTAGTCCTTTACTCCCTCTTCAGATCCATGCAGTCACACACAGGGGCATCTCAGGTCAGTGGGTGCATCCCTGTGTGGATCCAATGGTGGTGGAAGCATGAGGTCCTAGAGAGGTCCACCAGTAGGAAGGTGAAAGCAGAAAGGGGAATGGGTTCCTAGGATCCTCCTTATAAGAAGGCCGCTGTCCATAAGGAGGCAGCATCAGGCTGTGCGACCTGATTGACAGGTTAAATACTATCCCTACATCTCCATTTTACATAC
>PVJH01048246.1:0-10905 GCA_004026705.1 Nesogale talazaci | reverse complement strand
GCGTGGGGGCGGATAACTGCAACCTTGACAGTTCAAACCTACCCTCTGCTCCTTGGAGGAGAGATGAGGCTGCCTGTTCCTGGCCAGGCCTGTCGCTTCAGAACCCCAGACGGGGTTGTGATGAGCCGGGACCGGCCCGCGTCCTGCCAACGGCATCAGAGCTCACGCTCTCTTCCCTGAACCTCACCCCCAGGTCCAGACGACGTCTTGCTTAGCCGCTCACCAGCGGACGTGTTCAGGTGGCTTCCACTGCGTGGCCACCCTGAGCAGCACTGGGGGGCCGTCTCTGCTTCTGTGTGAACAAGGTGCCAGCTCTCTCCCTGACGAGCGAGACTGCTGAGTCACCCAGGAACTGGAAGCCTGGGTTCGCAGCTTGAGGAGCCGCCCCCTTTTCCGCCTCCACCAGCTTCACCCAGGAGTGCCAGTCTCTGCACGCTCTCACCGCTGTCTGTCTCGGGGTGAGTGTGGCTTTGCCCCGCATTTCTCTGGAGGCTAATGAGACTGACCATCTCCTCACAAGGTGTTTATGGACCCTCTGCAGGCCTTTGGACAATAAGTGTCCCACGCATCTTTTCATGTTTTCCTTTCCTTTTTATTGCTGACTTCTAAGGTGTGGAGGAGTCTGCCACAAACCCCCTATTAGCTAAAGAACTAAAAATGCTTTCCCCCTTCAGAGGGCTGTTTCTTCACCTTCTGAATGGTCTCTTTTTCAAGTACCAGATTTTAAATTTTGAACAAGTCAAATTTCTTCTCTTTGACGTTTATGCTTCTGGTATCATCTACAGAACCACTCACCGCCTAATCCAAGGTCAAGAAAATTAGACCTGTGTTCCCTTCGATGAGTGCTGTATGTAGTTTTATAACGCTCGCATCCAACTTCAGGGGTTTCGAGTAGGGTGTCAGGTTCATTATTCTGCACGTGAACGTCCAGCCGTCCAGCACCACATACCAAGGAACCACCCACCCCTTCTCAATCACCTGCCTTTGCAGCCCGTCAGAAACCATGGCCACCAACGTGAGCCTGCAGTTCTGATCTGCTGTCCCATGACACGGATGTCGCCTCCTCTCACGCCCAAACCATGTGGCATGATCCCTGTCCCTTTGTACAGAGGTCTTCTCCTCGTCTTTCAATCACCTGCAGCTGTCCCTGATGCATTCTTTTACTTTTTTTTTGTGGGGGGGGGCATCACTGCCCTCTGGTGGTTGTAGATGCTACCCAGTGCCGCTCCTGAGAGCCGCCGCTGGATTTGAACCGCCAAGCCCGGGAGCCGTAGTCCTGCACTCAACCACTGACGCCACTGGGGCTCAGCCCCAATTCATTCTTTTTATTTATTTATTTTTTTTTGGAGGGGGGGCATCACTGCTCTCCGGTGGTGGGAGTAGGAGGCCCAGCCCCACTGCTGGAATTGAACCTCCGTCCCAGTGGGCCGCAGTCCCGCACTCAACCACTACGCCACCGGGGCTCAGCCCAACTCATTCTTAATTACTGTTCTAAGCTAGATTGCACATTTGTTGTCATCATTCTTTCCAAAACATTTGCTTTCTACTTGGTCCTTTGCTATCAGCTCGTTTTCCTCGTCCCTGCCACCCTCGTGACCATTTAGAAGTTAAATCATTATTTCCATATCTGACACTGTCTCCCTTCAGCCATGTTTTCTGCTGCAGCCACAATGTTCTTTCCCCCCCTCCCCCCACAACCTCCTTAAAGGCAGTGGTACTGTTTTCTAACATCTGTACGTCTCTCCCCTACCACTGTCTCAATCAGAATTCCTCACAGGAGGTTGAAAATGAAGACACAGTTATTCCCATTCCAATCCCCACGTGACACAGCCTGGGGCACTCCGCCACACAGCCCCTCTGCGCCACAGGTCCTGCCCTGGCAGCGTGGCTCCTCCACCTCCCCCGGCAGGCTTCCTCTGAGGTTGCACCCACACGGTAAGCCACTACACAGCCCTGGCACAGGTGAGCCGTCTCCCGGGGGGACGGCGGTGACGGGCAGGTGGCTACCGGCCGAGTTAGACCATCCCAGGGCTGAGGACGGGGTGACGATACAACACTCACAATGGCCTGGTTGAACTTGGACTCGATCTCCCCCAGCAGCCAGTCGAAGGCCTCTCCGCTGAGCCGGAACTCCTCGGCCATGCGGCGGGAGCAGAGGGTGGACCGGAGGTGGATGTTGAAGAGCAGCGTGGCGTTCTCCTGGGCCTGCCGGCTCAGGGGGTCGTCCCCATTCACAATCACCAGTTTCTTGCTTAGCTCCTTGACTCCTGGGGGCCAGGGCGGGGCGAGAAGATGGTCGAACCAGGCCTCGGCGGGCCCTGGCCCCCACCTGGCCCGGAGCCCGGCCCGGCGTGAGCGGGCGACTCACCCTCGACCACCTTGATGGGGTGCAGGTCGGAGGGCAGGCGCGGGTTGATGTGGAAGATCTTCTGGGCGTTCCAGATCATGCGCAGCAGGTTGCAGGGCAGGACGACCTTGCTGTCGCCGGTGGGGAAGATGACCCGGAGCACCTCGCGGTCCTCCCGCATGCGCTCAAACTCCCGCTCCAGCTCGTTCTGGATGTGCGCGTTGCTCAGCACGTCCTTGACCAGCTCCTCCTGCAGCGTGCGCCGCAGGGCCCGCTCGTTGGTGTAGTCGAAGCGGAACCTGAGAGGAGGAGGAGGAGGAGGGTGCCCGTCAGCACGGGGACAGGGGCTGCCCTGGGGGCTGAGGCTCCCAGAAGGGGCGAGGCGATAGGAGAGCCTGACTGCCGGGGGGCTGGCTCTCAGCCATCCTCAGGGAAAAAGCTGAGCAGGGGTTCACCTGTGCACATTGACCGCCCCCCTCACCCCCAACTCTACTCTCAGAAGGGTAAGGAAAACACGCTAAGATGTCAGGCCATCTCTCTGGTCAGAGATGAAGAGGGAAGCACTCTAGATGAACACCCTACCCGGAGCTAGCCACCCCCCCACCGCCTCCCCCTCTCCCTCCTCACTTCTTCTCAAAAGCCTTGTTGGAAGGCTTCAGAGTAGCCAGGTTCTGGAACTCCACGCTCTCGCCGGCCAGGCCGTCCTCGCCGTAGCGCAGCTGCACCACCTGGTTGATAGAGTTCCTCACCGTCGCGTCGTACTTCACCATCACCGACTCCATGGACTTGATCAGTCGCCGCTGGATGTACCCTGAGGGGAGGCCAGCACTGGAGGGACCTGCCCGCCCAAGAGGACGCCCGAGAAGAACCTGCCCCGGGAAGGCCTAGTGGCTCGGCTGGGGCTTTGGTTGTCCAATTTCCACCGGCGACACAAGAGCCAACTCTGCCCCAGGGATGGTAGTCCCGTGCCCGGGGGATGCAACTGGGCCTCGGTAGAAATCCTGAAGAATCACGGCCCATGAGATGGGCCCAGGGCAGAGCCCCTGCAGCGTGGGTGCTGCCGGGCAGCAGTCACCGAACTCTAAGCCTGTCGCCTCACCCCTCTCTACGCAGCCTGAGCTGGGATTCTCAGCCTGGGTGGCCCGGGTCCAGAGGCCTCATTCACTCACTCACCTGTCTCAGCAGTCTTGACAGCTGTGTCGATGAGCCCCTCGCGACCACCCATGGCGTGGAAGAAGAACTCGGTGGGTGTGAGGCCGGCCAGGTAGGAGTTCTCCACGAAGCCTCGGCTCTCGGGCCCGTAGTCGTCCTTGATGAAGTGAGGCAGCGTCCGGTGCTTAAACCCAAACGGGATCCGCTTGCCCTCCACGTTCTGCTGCCCGACGACGGCGATGACCTGGAGCGGAGGGACAGAGCAGGGTGTCTCCACTGTGCTGCTTCTCCAGCTGCCGCCAATCTTCACCTGCGAAGACAAGGAGGCCCACCTGGGAGATGTTGATCTTGGAGCCCTTCGCTCCAGACACCACCATGGACTTGAAGTTGTTGTACTCGGAAAGGGACTTCTGGGCAGAGGAGCCAGTCTTGTCTCGGGCATCGTTGAGGATGCGGTTGACCTGGTTCTCAAAGGTCTGCCGCAGAGTGTTCCCGGGGGTGGGCTCCAGCTCGTTGTTGTGGGCCTTCTCGATGACCTGGGCGGGTAAAAAAGCAGGCGGAGCTGGCATGAGACAATAGCTCCTGCCTGTCTCCCTTTCCTCGGGCCGCCCACCTGCTCACCGCTCGCCACCCACCCGGAGCTCCAAGTCAGGCCTTCCCGTCTTCCCTCTCACCTCGATTACATCCTGCTTGGCCTTCTTGATAGTGTTCTGAATGTCCTGGTAAGTCTTAGAATCAGCAATGGAGTCCCCAATACCAATGGTGTGACCTAGGAAGAAAAAATATGAACAGTATCCTTTTAGCTTTCGTGGAAACGCAGCCCAAATCCAGGAAGGAAAGAGCAAGGTGGAAGGAAGGGCAGTTAGAAGCGAGGGAGACAAGCTGCATGGGGGGGGAGGGGGGTTGTCTTGGTAGCGCCCCACCCACATACCCTCGATGAGGAGCCAGTTGTTAATGACGGTCTGAATGTTGGAATAGAAGAGTCGTGTGATGTCATGGCCCATCTCCAGGTAGGAGATGTGGACCAGGGAGCCGGCAGACGTGCCCAGAGACTTCTTACACAGGATGCCCATGATCAGCTCCCCGTTCTCCACCACCACCTAGGAACAGAGCACCAACTCACGGGCCTGGTTCCGACTCCCTCGGCCACACCCTGTGCCCAGGCGTCCAGCAGTTAGCCTCTACCTTGGTGTCCCCAGGAGAGATGTGCTTGTAAGGGCCACTGTCCTCGTCGTCAGGATGGGTGCTGTGGGTCCGGATACAGTTGATGTGGCCAGGGATGATGAGGGAGAAGATCTGCTTGCCCGTCCACAGGGGCCGAGGCTTGAGGATGGCCGGCTGGGGCACCTTCCCGTCCCAGGTGGACAGGAACATCAGGAGGTTCATCACTTCTCCCTGAGAGAGGAGGGGGGCGCAGGGGGTCGGCGGGCCTCGAGGTTTTGCCTCTCACAAGGTCGGCGGAGGGACAAGTATTCTCAAATCTTTACTAACGATTTGAAAGCTTTTTGTTGAAAACAAACAGGAGTTACTTTCTTCTTTTTAAAAAAAATTTAATAAATTATTTTATTGGGGGTTCATGTAACTCTTATCATGATCAATATATACACTAATTGTATGCAGACCATATTTGCACATTTGTTACCACCATCATTCTCAAAACTTTCTCCTTCTACTTAGGCCCCGGGTATCAGCTCCCCATATTCCCCCCCTTCCTTCCCTGCTCCCCCTCCCCCATGAACCCTTAGTACTTTACAAATTGCCATTATTTTGTCACGTCATGCACTTTCCGATGTGTCCCTTCACCCACTTCCCTGTTGTCCATATCCCAGGGAGGAGGTTATATGTAGATCCTTGCAATTGTTCCCCCTTTCTACTCCACATTCCTTCCACCCTCCCGGTATCACCACTCTCCCACTGGTCCTGAAGGGATCATCTATCCTGAATTCCTCATGTTTCCCACTCCAGTGTGCATTTTCTTGTCTAGCTGGATTTGTAAGGCAGAATTGGGATCATGGTAGTGGGTGAGAGAAAACATTTAAGAACTACAAGAAAGTTGCATATTTCCTGGTTGTTGCACAGTACCATGACTCTCCAGCCTCATGTCCCTGAAACCTCTCTGTAAGAGGATGTTGCTTCACCTATTGCTGGGCTTTGGGTCCCCTATCTGTACTCCCCCCCCCTTTTTAAATAATTTTATTGGGGGCTTTCACAGCTACTACAACATTCACGACATCATTTGTATCAAGCAAGGAGTTACTTTCATAAGACACACGAAGCAATGACTAAATAAAAAGCTAAATGACTTTTTTTTTCTTCACTGCCCTGGTGGGAGTAGGAAGCCCAGTCTTGCTCCTGGAGAGCTGCTGCTGGATTTGAACTGTCAACCCTGTGGGCCACAGTCCTGCACACAACCACTAACCACTAGGCCACCAGAGTTCAGGCCTAAACAAAACTTTTAAGAAGGTCGTGTATGGTTTCCTTCACCTTTCCTTTCCAGTTAACACCCGGAATTTCAGAATGACACGCAACGTCAAGGCGCTCAATAACGTGCTTTCCTTCCACCTTACCAGAAGGGCGGTCTCGGGACAGACGCGCACATACCCGCTCCAGGAAGACGTCCCTCTTGGTGAACTTGCGCACGGCCGTGAGTGTGTCCTGCACGATGCCCATGACGGGGCGGTTGCTCTGGGGGGTGACAATCATGCGGGGCACCATGGCAAGCTCCTGGATCTCTGCCCGCGTCTCCAGGGACTGCGGCAGGTGCAAGTTCATCTCGTCCCCGTCAAAGTCTGCATTGTACGGGGTGGTCACACTGCAGGGAGAGTGAGCGCCGAGTTGGGAGCGTGCTCCCAGCGGATTCGGAGGGCGGCCCCGCCCAGCCCCCTGCTCCCAGCTCTTCCCTCCGTCGTGGCTGACCTCAGATTCAAGCGGAAGGTCGACCAGGGCAGGATGCGGACTCTGTGCCCCATCATGGACATTTTGTGCAAGGTGGGCTGCCGGTTGAAGATGACAATGTCCCCGTCGCACATGTGCCGCTCCACCTGGGGTGGTGAGGGGCGGGAAAGGTCTTAGGGAAGGGACGGGGTGAAAGAACCACCACGGACGCACAAAGCTCTGCAGAAGCAAATGCACGCTGCTGTGGACTGAGCTCCCGTGACTCCGCAAGCCCAAGGAGCTCAGACTCAACCTGGAGCCTTCTGTCAAAGGCCCCTTTCCTGCCCTATAGGAAACTCCAGGCTTCCCTGGGGGCCATGGGACAGCCAGCCCTGTGGAATGTCAGTGGCAGACAGGTCTGGGCATGCCCCAGGCCAGCCTCTGATGCCCAGTCCCTGCCCGTTCCCAGCCCACCCCCGCCACGTGCCTTGTAACCTGTCTGCAGGTGCAGGTCGCTGGGCTTGGGGTGGAAGCGCAGATCGATGCGGTCGCCATTGTCCCGGATGATGTACTTGGCCCCTGGGTACTGGCTGTTCCCCCTGCGAACTAGCTCCTGGAGTCTAGGCAGAAAAGAGACGCCAGGAACAAATGCTGCCCCTCAGATCCTCGGGGCCCCGAAGCAAGGGAAGGTTCAGCCTTCTCGATTACAGAGCCCTGCCCCTTCTCACCAGAGCCCACGCTGGCCCACCCTGCTGGGGTCCCCGCGCACCTGTCGATGTTGAAGGGGGTGACGATCTCCGCGAAGGTCATGTTGGCGGCGATGGAGCGGGGCACGCCGACCTGGTCGATGGAGAGGTTGGGGTCGGGGGTGATGACTGTGCGGGCCGAGAAGTCCACGCGCTTGCCCATCAGGTTCCCCCGCACCCGGCCTTCCTTGCCCTTTAACCGCTGTTTCAGGGACTTGAGGGGTCGCCCCGACTTCTGCATGGCCTGTGAGGAAAACGGGCATGGGGAGCCCCAGGGGTTAGCACCGACCTCTCGGGCAGCACCGAGCCTCCCCCCGGCTGCCCACCACCCCCAGCCCCGCATCTCCCGGCCCCGGGGGGCGCAGACTCACCCGGGGCAGGCCCGGCAGCTCGTTGTCCACCATGGTGGCCACGTGGAACTGCAGGAGCTTCACGTCCTCGGCGATGACGTGGGCCGCAGCCCCGTTCTGCTCGTTGCGTCGGAGCTGGTTGTTGATCTTCACGATGTCGGCCAGCTTGTGCGTCAGGTCGTCCTGAGGGAGGCCGCGGTCACCACCCCGCAGCCCCTCGGGGCCGGCCCTCACCTCCCACCCTCCCGGCCGGGGCCGGCCTCTGCCAGAGCAGGCAGCTCAGGGGCCTTCCAGCCACGTAAGGACCTGGTTGCCAGCACCTGGCCGGGAAGTGACCTTTCCGCAGCGGAGCTCTCCGTCCACCAGTCTGGGCTCCCCCTCCACCCCACCCTGGGGCTCCCTGGCCCTGGGACTCGGTCATCTGGGGCGGAGGCCCAGGCCGGCGAGGCTGACCTGGTTGCGGGCCGAGCCCTGCATCACAACAGCGGGCCGCACGGAGAGGGGGGGCACGGGCAGCACGGTCACAATCATCCACTCGGGCCGCGCGTAGCGGGGCTCCATGCCCAGGACGAAGCACTCCTCGTCGGAGATGCGCTTGAAGATCTCGTGCACGCGCTCGGGGCTCAGCAGGATCTTCTTCTCCTGCGAGTCCTCGTTGACGTGCTTCCACTCTGCATAGAGCTCCAAGCCCGAGCGCCGGATCCGTGGCTGGTAGCGCCCACAGCCGCCGTGGCCCTTCCGAGGAGAGAGGGCAGCCCTCAGAGCCCGGGGCCAAGAGCGACGCCCCTGCCACCCTCAGCTCCTTGCAGCTGCCCCCCGGGGCCCTCTGACCACCCCCGGAGACCCCTGCCCGCCGAGAGCGGCCACCAGCCCCGGCACCTTCTCTTTGGTCAGATCTTCGTCGCCCTCAGGCTGCTCCACACCGAACTTGTTGTCCATCTCCTCCCCGCCCTCGCAGATGTTCTTGCCCTTGCAAAGGTCGTAGACGTGAGTGAGGCGCTTCTTGGGTTGTCCCTTGGACTTGGCCAGAATGTCTTTGATCTTCGGGTTGTTCTGCAGGCAGAGAGAGAAAGGGCAGTTGGACTTGCCCCGCCCCCCGCCTGACCGCCCCTCAAAAAGCCCCTTCCCTGGCCTGAGCCCGGGCCCTCCAGCTACTCACAGCGTCCACGAGCAGTTTGGAGCAGAAGAAACAGACGCAGCGCAGGACCTTCATGGTCTTCACCAGGAAGCCCACGTGGAAGACGGGCTTGGCCAGCTCGATGTGGCCAAAGTGGCCGGGACACTCCGTCATGTTTCCTGGGGGAGGCACCCGGCTGACTTGCGTCCACTCCAGCCTCTCGGGTGTCTGCCCTTAGTCCCGCGGTCTCTAATGGACCCGAGCCACCCTCCTTCCCCGCGCGGAGAGTCCGCCCAGGCAAGAAGGCCCCTGGGCCTGACCTGCACATGTCTGGCAGCGGCCGGTCCTCTCGATCACTCCCTGCCTTGGGTCCATCAGCCCCCCGAGCTTGGGGCGGCCTCCCTCCGTCGTCTCCGGGTACTTGATGCCGCCCTCTGTCACAGACATGCGCTTCTGTGCGGGGAGACAGAGAAAACAGGACACAGCAGCTGAGTGTGATTCCTACTGCAGCCCAGCAAGGGTCATCAGGGACCACTGTCTTTCGGCATACGCTGAAGTCAACAGCTGGCTCTGGTCCCATTCTTGGTGGGAATGGGGATTCTCTCCCCAGGAGCTCATTACAGAAGCCACTTCTAGGACGTGACCCTAAGACAGCTCTTTCTCTCTCTCTCCCGTCTAGACCACCCCCACCCCCCATAGGTCTTATCACAAGAAATACAAACTTGCCACAGAGGGGGCTGAGCAAAACCGACTTCTTATGCCAACTGAAATCAAGCCGGAGTCCCCGGCGGGAACCCTGTGGGACCTATCCACCTGGTGTGACGGCCCCCCCCCGCCCCCGTGCTGCCTCTGCCCTTCCCCTGGGCCACTCAATCTCAGAGGTGGGGCCGGACTCAAGCCTTGCACGTGTGGATGAGGAGGACACCAGGGACGAGAGAGCTGGGTGCCGGGACTGCCCTTGTGGGGTCTGAGACCAACTCTCCTCTCTCTTCCAAGGATGACCTTGTGGTCAGCAGCCCGAGATGCAACCACGCTGCCATCGAGAGCACGTGGACCTCGGGAGACACCCGCCCCGAATCCCCCCTGCCCCGGCGCTGCGGGGGTTGAGCAGCCAGCCACGTGCATGGCCCCACTGGCTCAGCAGGCTCCCCCTCGGAGCTAACGGCCGGGCAGACCAGGCCCTCAGGGCAGAGCCGGTGCCGGGAGGCTGAGGAGGAGGGAGGACGGGCGTTGACTCCTGGAAGTGGAGGGGCCGCACACAAACAGATGGACCGGGGGTCTCTGGTATCCGTCTGCAGGGAGGCCGAGGGTTCTTACGTTCGTGGGCTCCTCACAGGAGCAGCAGCTTACAGACACCCGTGTTCCTTGGAGTCTGATTTAACTTAACAAGGACGGGCTTATTCTCTGGCTGGTCTTAACTCACGAACCTCACAGGAACGAATCACGCGCTTATTTTGAAATGGGAAACCTGGGGCTGAGCCCCGGGGGCGTGAGTGGTTGAGTGTGGGACTGCGGCCCGCGGGCTTGGCGGTTCGAATCCAGCGACGGCTCTCAGGAGCGGCACTGGGTAGCGCCCACAACCACCAGAGGCAGTGATGCCCCCCAAAGAAAGGGGAAACCTGAAACTGCCTGAGGTAACCTGCTGGGATAGGTGCCTGGAAGCTGAATGCCCCCTGCCTGTGCCTGCAGCTCCAGGCTGCCGCCTCCACGCAGACTTTGCCCTCTAGGACAGCGGCCCTCGCCCCCTTCACACAGCTCCTCAGGTGGTGACCCCCACCCCTAAGGTTATTGTCCCTGCTACCTCATCACTGTCATTTTGCTGTTATGAATCCGGCCACCCCTGTGAAAGGGTCGTTCCACCCCCAAAGGAGCAGGCGGGGCCATGACATGCTCCAGGGTGCCTTTCGCATCTTCCTGGTACCCCCCACCCCCTGCACAGTGCTGGCCGCCGCTCACTCTCCCCCAGGACTCACAAACCTGCCCGCCCGTCACGAGACTAGGAGCAAGCGGGGAGCGGCGAAGGCCCTGCCTGTCTGGCCGCCTTGTTGCGGGCTCTCTGCCTCCCAGTGCCTGCCCGCGCCCCTCTGATTTTCACATCCTGCCGCCGCCGCGCCCCCATCTCTTGCTCCAAGTCCCATTACTCTTGCTGCTTTGGACACACCGTGAACCGGGGCCTGGGGCAGCTCAAGTCCCGTTTGCCTCAGAGTCAGTTCTCTGTTCCCCGGACCCTCTGCTCTTGCTGAAGTCCCCATGGCAGGAGAAGGCGCTCACGTCAGAAAGCTGGACGCCAGCCCACGGCTGAGAGTCCGAAGCCCCTCT
>PVJH01048245.1:0-10890 GCA_004026705.1 Nesogale talazaci | reverse complement strand
TTTTTTTTTTAGTTTGTTTGTTTGTTTGTTTGTTTTTGGGGGGGAGCACATCACTGCCCTCTGGTGTCCATGGGAGCTACCCTGTCTTGCTACTGGAGAGCTGCTGCTGGTTTTGAACCACCAAGCCCTTGGGCCGCAGTCCCGAAATCAACCACTACGCCACCGGGGCTCAGCCAGTGTTTGTTGTTTTTCTTGCAGTCTTCTGAACCTGGCAATTCATTTTTGTAAAACTTAAATGTGGGGGCTGAGCCCTGGTGGTGTAGTGGTTGTGCGAGGGGCTGCGGCCCACTGGGACGGAGGTTCAATTCCAGCAGTGGGGCTGGGCCTCCTACTCCCACCACCGGAGAGCAGTGATGCCCCCCCCCCAAAAAAAAAAAACAAAACAAAACAAAAAAACTTAAATGTGTAAAGACCTCTGGTATTCTTTTTGCATAAATAAAATTGTGCAATAACTACAGTTATGGGTCCTGATGCAAGGTGCAGATCATGTTACTACTTGAACTTCCGATGTCTGCATCATGGCCCACATATTTTAAACCCATCAGCTCACTCTGATCTTGAACATGGCAAAGAGGAGGAAGAGGAGGCTCACCTCTTCAACACTGCAAAAATGATTAAATTTGTCGGTATCCAAAATTAACAGTGAAAATGCCCAACAGGTGAGTATTCTTTTTCACCAACTTTCTACCACAAAAAGCTAGACAGCTTCCTGATCTCAAAGCAGCCCAAGTAATGACAAGTCATCAGGGGCATCACTTCACAAAGAAAATACCAGAAGTTTGCACACATATAAAGTTTTATGAGTTTTCCACAAAGCTCTTAGGGAAGCTTCAATTAAACAATACAAATGGCTTAAAATCCACAAGAAATACTTTAAAGAACAGCATCACCATATATAAAATTGAAAGCTGTATTTTGTCTGATGCCTGCGGGAGTGCAACCTGTATTGAAAGGAGTCGATCCAACACATTATATATAGACTTGCCTAACTCCGGAACGCCAAGAACTGAAACGCAAATGGCCAAAGTGTCGACGCTTGACGTAGCCTCAAACTCGTCAACTACAGGACAACACTTTTTTACTGTTCAAGCAAGTCCACATCTGAGAGGTTTACTGAGAAAGTGTCATCAAGGTAGTGGCTACACAAAACCCGAAATGTAGAAGGGAAATGAAATACGGTGAGTGGATTTACAGTCTCCCCTAAAGCTGGAGAGTTGTTTTTCGCTTTTTGATTTTGACGGGCATTCACCGTAACCTTCAATTAATCCCGAACTCATAATCGGGTTGCTTCTTTCATTATTAAAATATCTACCCGCTACGTCTTCCTTGACACAGTTACGTCAGTCACGGCACAGAGCGAGACACACACACACACACACGCACGCACTTGTGGAGGGAGGCGATGTGAGAGGTCGCTTTGAACGTTGTTTTATTTTCCGCTCTGAATTTCGCAGCCTTTACAACTCCAAAAATTGCATCTGCTTATCTCGCCTCGCCTGGCGGAGGACCCACCAAGTTTGGGAAGGGCCGGTGGCCAAGTGCAGCAGCTCGCTCGCAGCACCAGGCAGGGGACGCGGGCCGTCGTCCCTTGGCAGTTCCCAGGTCCCGCGAGGGGCCCGGGCTCCGGGACTAGGGCGCCGCCCAGACGGGGGCGGACGCGGCCCCCCGCGCCCCCACCCCCCCGCCCCCCGCCGGGGAAAGGCTCCGCCGCCCTCGACACCTCGCCGGTAAACAGCGACTCCCCAAGCAGAAGGACGCCCGCCCGCCCCCAGCGCCGCGCACCATTTTCTGAAAGGAAGTGTCTGGAGGCCCGGCGCCGGCGGCTCTCGGCGGGGAGGGCGGCCCCCGGCTCGCCAACCGGGCTTTCTCCGCTTGCCCGTGTGGGGCGCGAGAGTGGAAAGGGGGCGGACATGGAGGGGCCGTCGGGCAGCGCTCGGCGACTCGTGCCGCCCTTACAGGCGCCCGGAAGCGCCGCCGTCGGGCTCGGCGGGGCTGCTCCTCGGACGCCGCGCCCCGCCCGGCTCCCCGGCCTGGGCGCCGTTCCGGGAGAGCCGAGGGGAGGCAGGGCGAGCTCAGCGGGGCGCGATCGCTACGACGCCGGGCACTTACCCATCCATGGCCCAGATGGAGGAGCGCACGGTGCGGGGACTGACGAGTTGGCCGAGAGCGGGGAGAGGAGGCGGAGGCAACGGGGCGGCTCCGGGGACCGGCGAGCGGCGCTGCTTCCGAGCCTCAGCCGGTCGGAGGTGGAACGAGAATGGGAAACAGGGGCGGGGACCGGGCACGCTCCCGCCACCGCCGCGCCCCCGCCTTCCCCACCCCGCAAGCGCGTCCCCGCCGCGCCTAGCCCCGCCCCTTCAGCGTCGACGCCCTCCCTCGGGGCCGCCCCTAGGCTCGCGCCCACCCTTGGCCCCGCCTTCCCCAGACCTCAAGCTCGGCTCCAGGGCGCCCTCTTCCGCCCTCGCCCCGAGACTCCGCCTCCCAGCCCGTCTTCCCTGAACGCGTGTGCGCCCGTCCTCCCCCCCCGCCAACTGACCCGGGGCCTCCCTCCTGCGTTCGCGGGGGCGCGCGCCTTGTGCTGTCCGCTGCGCGGCCCCGCCTAGCCCGCCGGCGTTCTCGGCGAGTCTTCCGCCTTAGCCGACCTGGTCGAACATTTCTTTCTAGGGCTGGGAAAAGTCTCAGGGACGAGACTTAGCAAAGTGGGCAGTTCACGAGGACCCCCAAAGCGCGCCGGAATCGCCGAGCGTTGGCGAGAGTGGCGGAAGCACGACGAGCTCGAGCGCGACGCCTGCCGGCCGGGCGTGGCAGTGCTCTCAGAGCGGGGCCCCCAGCTCGAGACCCAGGCAAGATGGAAGGAACCTCGAGCTTTGCCAGGTCCGCGCCGTCGCCTGCCTGTCGCTGTAGGTCGGCCCCGGGGCCCGGCGTGATTGGGACGATGCCTGAAGTGCGGCTTGAGACCGTTGACGTGTGGATCTCTGAGGGCTTTTCGATCCCCTAGCTTGGGATTGACTACATGGAAATGCTCAAGGCCCAAGTGCGCCATGGACCCTGTTCCAGAATTTGCATTCTTCCCCTGTGATAACACCTCTGCAAGAAGTTACTGCCTCTCCCAACACACACACACACACACACACACACCTTTTTAAATTTTTTATATTTTCCAGGTGGCCTGTTGAGCTCAGAGTCAGGAATCTTCCCACTATCCTTTTCCCCTCTTGGGTGCTGTAGAGCTTTTTCGCGCATACCGACGCCACGCGACCAAGTGGACCTGCCCCACAGGTCTTAAAACCCACAACCTTCGCTGGAGCCCAGCCCCGGGCCTTTCTCCCAAAGTTGCCGGTTGGATTTGAACCATCAACCATCAGCCTCTGAACTCTTAACCATTGCACCACCAGCATTCAATCCTTTTTGCTCTAGTCTGAGCAAAACATAAAAAACATTATTGGTGACAACGCTCTTGGTTCTTTCCCTTTCATGTGCTGTGTAATTCAGAAAAGGAATGATTTTTAATTCATAGCTTTTAAAAAGTGCGAGCCACTAAACCTGGTCCTTGGCCAAGTTTTTCACCCTAGTAGAACGAAGAGGGCTTCCCACCTTGGATCCTCATTTGAAAAGCAGATAAGAACCTTATTAACCTGGGCGACTAAAAAGACTTAAAAGTGTGAATTCTCAAAAAAAAAAATTAAGTGTGAATCTCCCCATCACTCAGTTGATGTTTATTGTCTAAATAATATGGCCTTCCAACCTCGGAGCTTAAAAGAATTCTTCAGTTTATTCCATCTTTTTGGTAGAAAACTATTTTCAAATAATAACTGATTCAGGAGTAGAATTTTAAAAGTCTCTGACCTCAACCTTGTTTCCAAAAGTCATACATTTTGTTTTGTGTGTTAAGTCCAAATAGTAAGTATCAGTGTAAGTGTTTCCACCCAACATTGCCAGGTGAATATTAAAAATATCAGTACAGCCAGCTGCTGCTGATACAGTCATGCTATTATCTTTGGGATGTTTATTCTGTTGATGACCTTTTATTAATTTTTTTTAGCTATACAAACAATAGGATATATGCTAATTTCAAAAATTTAAACGATCTTATATTTTTTGTCCTAAATCACCCCTGCCCATAATAACCACTGTAATGCTGATATGTGCGTACTTCTAGATTTTGTCATTTTTTTACTTGCCTCTCCCACTTGAGAATTCGAGAGATTTTTGTGGCAGTCATGTACTCATGTCAATTTCATGATTGGGAGTCTAGGGGTGGAGTCTAACTTGTCAAACTGGAGTTAGCCAATGAGGCCTTTGTGTGGGCGTGGCTTTCTCCTGAGATTTCTGGGAAATCTCGAGTATTTCCTAATTGGAGAAGAGAACCTTGACGCAGTCTCTTGGAGTAGGTCTACTATTCTGATAGATCCTGATTCCTGGTGAATGGAGGATCCAGACGAGAAGCCACATGGGCTTGCCCTGATGGAGCCAAACCTCTGGGGCCAGAGAAGCCAGAGAGACCCCTGTCAGCGCTGACAGGCGCTCACCACCAATGGATACTGCTGATGGACCCTGAACCCTGGAAATGAGGAGCCATGGGGAGACCCCTGCCAGTGCCAGGATGCTTCTACTGCACGGGCTTTGTGAGTCAGAAGAAGACTTTATAGACTGGCTAATATCCAACTTAGAACTTTGGACTGGACTGGGTTGGGATGCTTTCTCAATGTTCCATTCCTCTTGTATATAACCATATGCATGTCTATGAATTTGTTTCTCTAGTCTACCTAGACTAACACAATATTTTTCTTTTTTCTTTCTTTTTTTTGTTTTTTGTTTTTTGGGCCTCACTGCCCTCTGGTGAGAGTAGGAGACCCAGCCTTGCTCCTGCAGAGCTGC
Source organism: Nesogale talazaci (assembly GCA_004026705.1). Taxonomy (NCBI): domain Eukaryota; kingdom Metazoa; phylum Chordata; class Mammalia; order Afrosoricida; family Tenrecidae; genus Nesogale; species Nesogale talazaci. The sequence continues at coordinate 6,012 of PVJH01048245.1, read as the reverse complement.
TGCTGGATTTGAACTGCCAACCCAGTGGGCCGCAGTTCCACACTCAACCCCTGTGCCACTGGAGCTCAGCCCATCATAATTTTTTTCATGTCAATACTTTTCATCTACTTAATTCTTCAGGTACTAGTATAAAACTCAATGCCAGGAAGTATGTTCTGGCCGAAAGTAACCCTGTACAGAGTGTCTGAAACAGACAGGAACAGACAGCCTCATCCTTCTCCCTCAGAGTGGCTGGTGAGTTTGAGCCCTTGACTTCTCAGATAACAGTCCAAGGCTTACTCGATCGCGCCAGCAGTGCTTCGGCAGTATATGCCAGAATGTATGGACCATTTCCAAAGTGGTAGAAATTTATGTTCTTTCTGTTTCCTATAGAACTGACGCTATTGCCAAGAGCATCGTTATGAACCTCTTTGCACGCATAAGACCCATGTCTGAGGAATAGAATCCAAGAAGCAGAAGTGTGGAACACAATATATGATCATTTTCAAATATAATAAATATTGTCAAAATGACTTCCAAAACAAGCTATTTCAATTTGCACTGGGTTTATTTTATTTTATTTTTTAAAAAGTCATGTCTTTTGTTTAGCCTGATCACTTGAAGACAACTAGCAAATTTTAATAGTAAAACATAAACTCTGAAACCCAGTCTATATTACTAATAATTATAAAAACCCTACAATGGGGCTGAGCCCCGGTGGCGTAGTGGTTGTGCGCAGAACTGCGGCCCACTGGGACGGAGGTTCAATTCCAGCAGTGGGGCTGGGCCTCCGGAGAGCAGTGAGGCCCCCCCCCCAAAAAAAAAAAACCCTACAATGTTAAGCTAGTACACCTGACATTATCAAAACAGTCAGGTATTTCTTAAGCATTATGGACATTGCAGCAGAAGCTCAGATACAGAAAAAATAGTTCACAGCTGAAAACACAGTGAAATTGTTTCTTTCCCTTAGTCCTCAAGTCAAAGGATTTCTCAGAGATCTGAGTTCTTTGAGTTTAAAAAGACTACATAGAATGGATCTTAGCTCTTCTTGAACCTCGTGAGTTTGCATGTTGGGCTACTAAACTCAGAGTGAACCGTTTGAAAGCATCCGCTGCTGTGCAGGAGAAACTTGGGGCTTTCGCCTCTTCTGCAGAGTTGCAGGCTCAGATCCCCGCAGGGGCAGTTCTAGCCTGTCCTAGAGGGTCCGTGTGAGTGGGGATCGACTCGACCACAGTGAGTGTGAGTTCGGAGAGCTACTGCCATATTCCACATATCCTGGAAGAGCCACGGCCTTCTATGATCTCAGCAGAAGTTCCCGAGTTTCTGAAATCATCAGCCATCACCTGCCTCGACAAGGGAGGTTTATGTTCTGTATACTATAGCTTCTTGCTGGGGAACCCAGGAACAATATCTCTATTTACTTCTCGCCCTTTCGTTTGAAAAAGGCAGGAATCATTCAACCTATGATTTTTCAAATATTTTATCTTCATATGTCTTTGTTCTGTTTATTTGATAAAAGACGCAACCCCATCCCCACTGTTAGCAACATCGCTCAAAATGTTGTAACCTTTGAACAGGTGCCTTAAAGAGTTTAGCATGGAGTGGTTGGTTAACATGTAACCATTACTATATTGTCACCTTATGTATTATCGCTAATGCCTCATATAAAGTAATTCAATGTTAATATACTCATAAATATTACAAGCCATCAGAGGAAGCTGAGAAAATGAAGACTTTAACATCATTATAGCCTCTGACAAATAGTCATTAATATTTGTTCCTTAAAGAGGATGCCTCTGAAATTACACGCAGTGGATGGAAGAAAAACAAAAAGCCAGTCCCGTAAGGTTGTGGACTATTTGATTCCATTTATATGGTCTCCTCACATTGACAAGATTAGCTAAGGTAACACAAAGTGGTGGCAGTCGGGAGCTAGGACCAAGGGGGGCATGTCCTCCCACCATGGCCCATTCTCCTTTAGACTTTGCTGTCACCCTTATTCTAATACAATTTGGGGGTATGGCAGACTCAATTCATTTTATTTTTTATATAAAATCGACTATGTGGTAGTCACAGCTGGAGCCTGGGTCCTCTGCACGGAGACTCTGGTGTGGGTCTTCACAAGATGGTCTGTGAACTCCTGGTACGGAGACTTGGTGAACCCTGTCCCTTTCCAGAGGTCAGGGGTGAGATAGCTGTCGGTCTTGAAGATGGCATCAAAGGTGGCTCTGGCAAAGTTGCCCAGGGTGGCTGTGCAGCTCCTAGCCAGGTGTAGCAGTCAACCCCTTGGGCATCAGCAGCGGCTTCTTGGGCATTAGGGCTGAGACGATGCCAGGGCTCCTGGGGACAGGGATGGGACGCACCAGCACAGACCCACAGCAGCCGATCACCTGGCAGAGGGCCGTGTGGGACTTGCCCACCTTGTACCCCCAGTAGCCTCCCCACACGGGGACAATGGACAACTTGGGCAGGATGATGGCCCCACGGATGGCGATGGTGACATCCTTGGAGCACTTGACACCCAGGCCAATGTGGCCATTGTAGTCCCTGAGGGCGACAAAAGCCTTGAACCTGGTCCGATGGCCCGCTCGGGTCTGCTTCGGCACAGGCATAGTCTACAGGACCTGTCCTGGAAGGCCATCCCTGAGAAGAAGTCAGCGATCTCATACTCCTGGATGGTCAGGGAGAACAGAGCGATCTATTCCAGGGACTTGATCTTCATGTCCTTGACCAGGCTACCCAGTTTGGTGACAAGGAGCCACGCTGGTCTTTGGCTTTGCCTTCACGCACCCGGCCCAGGCCTCCATCATCCCTCTGCACCGGTGTCATCAGCCATTTGGTGTTTTCTGAGAGAAGAGGAAGTTTAAAAATCACTCCTCACTCCCCTAAATTATAAACTTCATGAAGGTAGAGATTATGATAACAATCACTTTTACAACAATTAATACCGGACCAGACCCGAAGATTTGGAGATTAATGATGTCTCGAATGCCCAACTTCTCCACGATGCTCTTCAGCTCCATGTCTCCTCACTCCTTCCTTGAAGATCTCCCTTCATGCCCCTGGGTCCTGCAATTCACAGCAGCCTATAGTAACTCATGAAACACCGAGGAAATGTCTCATGTGTTGGTGGGAGTGTTTAGCCCAAAATCCCAGGGAGGACGACTCAAACACAAATCGAATGTCCCCTAATTCACACCCTCAACTAAAGTCAGATCTTAATCCCATCGTATTCCTGTCTTAGAAAAGGATGCCCTCCAAAATGGAGCTATAGCCACAGACATATAAAGTCCAGAATTATATTAGGAATTATGGCTGAAAGACCCAGGCTTAATTGACTCTAAAACCAAAAAATCATTCATAGCACCCCTGTGGGACTGGGTAGAACCACCCCTGTGGTTTCCAAGACTTAACCTTTTGTGGGAGTAGAAGCCTTGACTTTTGACTATACTAACTATAGGACAGGTCTAGTTATGTATTTTATTTGCTGGTACAGTCTCAGCAACCAGAACAATGCTTAGCCCAGAGTAAGCAGTCGGTATTGTATTTAGTGAGTAAAACTGGTTGTTCCTTTGTAAAAATAATCTGTTGTTTTAGAATTCCTTATTGCATTAAATTTATATTTCTTTTAAAGTTGTATTTTCACAGGCTGAGCCCCAGTGGCGTAGTGGTTGTGCGCGGGACTGCGGCCCACTGGGATGGAGGTTCAATTCCAGCAGTGGGGCTGGGCCTCCTGCTCCCACCACCAGAGAGCAGTGATGCCCAAAAATAAATAAATAAATAAATAAATAAATAAAGTTGTATTTTCTTCCTCAGTTTCTGCTTCTGTAAGGCTCATCTAGCAGAATAGTAAAGCTAACTAGTCCCCACATTCGAGTCCTCTACACCTCATTGCTAGGCTCCCACCCAAACACTGGGAGAAAGTTACAAAAGCTATGGGTAAAAAAGCTACAGCAAGTAATTCCATTTTATCCTATTATAAGATCACACCCTAGTATAATACATTTCTTACAAGTACTGAAACAACATTGGTATATTAACTAAAGTCCTTTATTCATGTTTCAATCTAAATAATGCTTTCTTCTGATTGCGTTAGTTTTCACTCAATATTGTTCTGGATAAGGATCCCATCAGGACCGTATTACAGTTACTTGTCATGCCTCCTTGGGCTACATTTGACTGGGACGTTTTCTTAGACTTTTCTTACTTTCCATGACCTTGAAAGTATTAGAGAGTATTGATTAGGAAGTTTGGCCAATGTTCTTCAGTTTGGGATTATGAAGATTTTCTTTCTTTTTTTTCTTAGGCATCACGGCCCTCTGGTGGGAGGCCCAGCCTTGCTCCAGGAGAGTTGCTGCTGGATTTGAACCGCCAAGCCAGTGGGCTGCAGTCCTGCACTTAACAACTTAGCCACCGGGGCTCAGCACGAAGATTTTTTTTTTTTTTTAAGATGAGCTTGCAGGAAGATGATCACAGTCAGCTGCCATTTTCATCAGATCATGTCAAGCAGGTGAGTATATATATTTATTTTATTTATTTATTTTTGTGTGGATGAGTATATATTATCAGCATTGCTTATCACCATTGATGTTGACCTTGGCCACCTGGCTTAGGTCGTACTTTTCAGTTTTCCTCAATGTAAAGTTACTCTTTTTGTCCTGTTCCCTCTTCTACTATTTAGACGGAAATCACTGTGTGGAATGTGGAGGTAGGTTCATCTCATTGAGAGGATAGTATCTATTGAAGATATTCAGAATTCTTCTGTTTTGAAGAATTTTCTTTCCCCAATTTATTGACTCAATTGTGATTTATGTGGGTCTGGACCTATTTTATACTTTGGGTTGTAAGCTGATCCAATTTAATTTTGTTGCTGACATTGTTTTAGCTTTGGCCATGAGGACGTCTTTCCACTGGTTCCTGTGTCCCTTCAGGTTATTATGTGACGGGTGTTTTGTGTGTGTGTGTGTGTGTGTGTTTGAGGATTTCTGTACTTCCTGGAATTACAAGATCCTCTAGGCTCCTCTTGTAGAGTTCCTTCCATAGTCCTTAATCAACCTTTTCCCCAAAGAACTCTGGTTCCTTTGGCTGAAGTATGTTCCTGGAAACTAAGATTTAGGTGTCAGATGTGTTCACTGAGAATCCCAGAAAATCTAGACTAGCAGAAGATGTTGACTGGATAGCCAGTGCTTATTTACTCAGTTTATTTTGGTCAATGACTACAGATCTGCTTACAAGTCTGGGCTAGCCCGTCTACTTCAGCTTCTTTTCACGTCCAGAATTCAAGTAGGTCTCTACTTGAGACAACATCACTCAGAAAAGACATAAATTTTATCTTGCAGCCAGAAAATATCCATACGCTGACTATTACTCTTCCCTCTAAATCTCCTGACATATTTGTTTAACAAGGAGTGATTAGAGTTTATCTACTTTATTTCTCCTTAGTTGCCCTTTGTTGAAATAATAGCAATGTGCAAATAGCAGATCACAATCTACAAGGTCAGTATAAAGTTCTGGGATGGCAGGCAACTCCCCCCCCCCAATATGGTTTTAACAGTTTTCTCACTGGACAGGATCCCCCAGGCCTCCAGGCAAATGTTCAACTTCAATGAACAGGCAAACAAGCGCAGGGTCAGTAGACGTAAAACAACACAAAACATGACAGACACTGATTATGCCTCATCTGGGAAATGTGTTAATAAAAATCTACTCTTTATATAACTAGAAAAGAAACCCTCCTCCCTACTCTGCAACCATCCATGAGAGTGGAGGATTGCTTCTATCACAGGGTGATAATTCTTCATATTATCTCTGCTTTCTGGAGCAGTGGGAGTATAAGACTTTAATCAAGAATTTAATTTTGTAGAGGGTAGGAGGAGAAATGCACCTACAAGAATTTAATTTGGCACAGAGTGAAAACAAGTGGTCATTCCAAAGCCATTCTTTGTGTAGCAAAGTAGTGGCCACGAAGAGAAAGATGGCTCATTTATGGGCCTGATGCTGAAGCCGATTTCTCAAGTTCTTTAAAGAAATTCT
>PVJH01048244.1:0-10891 GCA_004026705.1 Nesogale talazaci | reverse complement strand
AAAAAGTGATGGTGGGCTGAGCCCCGGTGGCGTAGTGGTTGTGCGCGGGACTGCGGCCCACTGGGATGGAGGTTCGATTCCGGCTCCCAGGAGCAAAGGCTGGGCCTCCTACTCCCACCACCAGGGCAGTGATACCTAAAAAAAAAAAAAAAAAGTGATGGTAGTGGCTTTTGGTGATGATAATGGAGGTGATGTTAGTAGTGAGAGTGGTGGAACAGCTGTAGTAATGGTGGTGGGCAGGGGGTGATGATCCCAATGGGAGAGGGGTCGTGGTAGTGGTGATCATGGCGGTGAGGGGAGTGATGGTGGTGATGGAGGTGGGGGCTGGTAGTGGTGGTGGTGATAGTGATAGCGGTGAGTGCATTGTGTTGGGGTAGGCTCTTTCCTGTATTGTGATCAACATGATTTCTGTCCAAGGATACATGGATCTTTGCTTAAATCTATTTAGTCACTATTATATGGGAAGAAAAAGGTTTAAGTTATTTGTTGTTCTAATTAAAGAGCTCTGTTGGTAGTTTCAGGTAAACATTGGACTACTAACCTCAGGGTTGAGGTTGAAATCCCCCCATTGCTCTGGGGGAGAAAGCTCAGTCTACCTGCTCTCATAAAGATACTCAGCCTCAGAAGCCCTGGAATCAACTCAGTGGTACTTGAGGTGGGAGGGGGGTGGTGGGAGGGAGAAATCATATTTTTGTGGTGGGAGGGGGGAATCATATTTTTGTGGGGGCAGATTAAAGACTGGGAGGAACGGGAAAGGGGCTTTCAGCAGAGAACCTCAGTATTTTATCTTTTTTTGTTTTTTTTGTTTTTGTCTTTGGGGCATCACTGCTCTCCGGTGGTGGGAGTAGGAGTCCCAGCCCCACTGCTGGAATTGAACCTCCGTCCCAGTGGGCCGCAGTCCCGCGCACAACCACTACGCCACCGGGGCTCAGCCCAGTATTTTATTTTATAATACCTACGGTAGCCCTGCCCCAGCTGGGACAGACCCCCTCCTCTAAGCTAGTATAAGTGCCCTCTGGAGGAGCAGGCCACAGGAAAAGTCTGCTTTGACTAGCACCCTCTGAGCCAAAGGGAGGCTGGACACAAACCCAAGAACCCTGGTTGGCGGATCCAGTTCAAGTTGCTACACACCTGCCCTCCTGCTCCAACCTGGGAGATCATGGGAAGGCTGGTGAACTCCCTCCCACTCACGCATTCCCTTCTTCCAGCTCTCTCTGTGCCGGGAGTGGTGACGGGTCCCAAGGAATGAGCAGCAAAAAGACTCAGTACCTGCCCTCAGGGGACCCGCAGTCACAGAAAGGATACAGCCACACGCACAGGTCACAGCAATGACAGATCTCCAGGTCTTCCCCCCCTGGAGTCACTTGGTGGGTTCGATTCTCCAGCCATACAGTTAGCAGCGTGTGTGTGTGTGTGTGTGTGTGTGTGTGTGTGTGTGTGCGCGCGCACGCACGTATGTGTGTGTAGGGTTGAGGGGGCCCCAAATTCATGTGTATTTTATAGCGATCCCCTGGTGGCATAGATTCCACATTGGGGGGGTAACTACAAGGTCAGCAGTTTGAAACCACTAGCTGTTCCTCAGGGGAAAGATCAGGCTTTCTACTCCTTTAAATAGTTGCAGTTTGGGGAACCCACAAGGGTTCTTAGAGCTTGCAGAACTCGTCTTTGTCCTGCAGGGTAGCTGTAAGTCAGCGCTGACTGGCGGCCAGTGAATGATGACCCGCGGGCTGTAGTGTGCCTGAAACAGGGCCAAGAGAAGACAAAGAACCATCACCCAGAGGAAGGGGGAGAGCTCCAGCAGGAACGAAACAAGCCCAAGCCCCGTGCCATTCAGTCGCAGCCACGGCATGAAGGTTCCCGGGGGTTCTGCACAGGAGCAGACAGCCTCCCTTCCTCCCTGGCTTCCGGTTTGAACCAAGACCGCGTGGGGAATAATCCAACGCTTACCCGACGGTGCCCCTAGAGTTTAATTGTCCATTGGCACAAAATCACGCTTGGCAGCAGAGCAAGTCCCCGCCGGTGGCAGCCTTTGTTACAGGCTCAGCGCGGCCGAGAGCCCCGCCGGGTGTCTGAGGCTGGAACCGATCACGGGAGCTGACAGCCCCGTCTTTCTCCCACGGAGCTGAGGGTGGCTTCCAGCTGCCCGCCAATGCGTAACCGCGCTCCCCCCCCTCCCCAAACCAGAGCTCCTGGTTAAATATATGCATATTTTAAATAAATCATCAACATAAATAATAAAACGTTTTCAATACCCTAATGTAAACTGTGAAGTTCAGTTTTTAAAAAATGATGCATTTAAAAAATGTTTTAAAGCGATTTAACCATGAAAAAAATGAAAAGCAAATGTGTGGAGAATGAGGACAACAGATGTGCTTGACATACAATGGATGGACGGATGGATTGTGACGAGTCGTATGAGCCCCCAATAAAATGATTCATTAAAATGACGCGTCACGAGTGGTTCCGCAGTTGTGGCAAATGCGCCACACGCTGCCAACCACGGAGGGGTAACCCGAGCGTCGGTGCTGCGGGGCGAGGGGACCCCCCTGAATCGTGGCTGAATTTCTCGGTGCCTCCAAGAGCCTGGCTCTGTTGCTCTCCGAGGCGGGGCGGCGCTGCCTGCTTTCATGTTGTTCTATATTTACCGCCCCTTGCTGGGTCTAGGGAGCCGGGTGAGTGCTGATCTCTGCCCAGCGCCTCCCTGCCTCCGCGGCACCCTTATCACAGGACACCCGCCTTATCTCCACGATGCTTCTGCGGCATTCGGCTTTCAGGTCGAAGCTCCCACCCGGATCACTGCAATGCTTTCGACTGTGACCGTCTGGGGCAGCAGCCCCCTCCCAGTTCCCCTGTCTTGCGCTTCTGCCCTGCCCTGTGGTCACCTTCCTTTCCACAAGCCGTCCTCCACCCTTTCATCCACTCCCTGTTTACTGTGCTGGGTCCTTGGGTGTGTTAGTCCTGGTAGACTAGAGAAACAAATTCATAGGCACTCACATGTATATAGGAAAAAGCGTTTTATACATAAGACAATTGAATAGTGAGAAAACATCCCAGTCAGATCAAGTCCATAAGTCCAATACTAGCCCATATGTTCGATACCAATCTACAAAGTCCTCTTCAGACTCATGAAACACATGCAATGATGCGAATACAGGAAGAACACAGACCAGTGGGTGGGAAGTCTTGTGGACGCAGTGGTGTTGCAGGCATCTGAGCACGGGTGTGGGTCTCCAGGTGGCTTCTCCAGCCCTGCTCTGACTGCTCCAGTGTAACGCCATCACATTCTCTTGCAATGTCTCACTGGGAGTGAGCCTGCATCCTGTCTCCAGTGAGCTATTTTTCTCTTTTGCCCCTCCAAATGAGGTCATCAAGCTACCACCTAATTGATAGACTAGCCTCCACTTCTTCACTCTGAATCCTCACATTGACACCAGATTATGTAACCACCACATTGTGATATTTAAAAAAAATTTTTTTTAAAGGTGTGGTGTTAACTAGGACCACAGGGAAGAAGCACACTAGCCTGTATGAGCCAAGGATTGTAAATAATGTATTCTAAATCTAAAGGGAGGAACGACATCAGAGCTGAAATGTTGAACTTGTGATTTGCAGGAGGTTGTGCATGACAGTGGAAGCCCAAAATCTACTTGCAGGGTCTACGTTTGGATTTCGATTCTGGTGAATCCCCTCTGACCATGGGTGAGGGATAGGAATAGCCCTGTTAGGAGACAGACAGCACTATGAAGTCTAATATGAAGGCAGGTATATTTAGGTCACAATGTAACACTTTACCATTTGATCTCCCTTCAGATTCATTTTAAAGCTGCTTCCTTTGGGAGGGAATCAAGAAATACACAGAGATGAAGTCCCTGGGGAATCCCCGCTGGCCATGGACCAGGGCCATGAGGAGCCTTGCAAGCGTTCACAGTGCTTTGGAAAATAGATTGTCGCAGATGCAGCTAGATTAAAATTTAACCCCTGTCATTTGATATTCCTTTTGATGGTTTCAATTTGTTCTAGTTTTTCATGTTTTCTGCTTTCTTTGAAATTGAGGTTTCCCTCTGTTGTCCTTCGTTATTCTTGTTTTTCTATAGTTTGATTTTTTAATGGTTTTCTGTATATGAAATCCAGGATAGGTAAATCAATAGAGATAGTAACTGAAATAATAAATGGTCCCTTTGGGATATGGTAGGGGGACTAGGGGGGAAATTAGGAGCTAAAAATTAGTATAAGATTGAAGAAAATGATCTAAAACTGATTGGGGTGATTATAGTACAACTTTTCTTAATGTGCTTGAACTATTGAATTTAATGATGAATGAATCACATGCCAATAAAACTGCTGGGGGGGGCATTGATGTGTGGTTAGCACAGAACTGAGAGGGTTTTTTGGAAGTAGATTGCCAGACCTTTCTTCCAAGTTGCTTCCGAGGGGACTAGAGCCTCTAACCTTTTGGTTAGTAGTGTGTGTTGTCTGTTTGCAAAACCGAGGATGTCTTTAAACAATAAGAACTCCTTAAACATCCTCCGACTCCTTGGCATGAAACCAAAGTCCAGGGCTGAGCCCCGGTGGCGTAGTGGTTGAGTGCAGCACTGCGGGCCACTGGTTTGGCAGTTCAAATCCAGCAGCAGCTCTCAGGAGCAAGACTGGGCAGCTCCCACGACCACCAGAGGGCAATGATGCCCCCCCCCAAAGAAGAAGAAAACCAAACTCCATCAGTTCCTGATTTGGCGCTCAGTCTGGCCGCTCTCTCACAATGCAAGCCACTTACTCTCACACAAGGTGCCAGCACTAGCCCTGCTGTGGGGCCGAGAACCCACCACCTCAGAGGGTCTCCCTTCCCGAACTCACTCATGCTGTCACAGAGCCTGGTGGCACCCCAGGCTTACCTCTCCTGAGCCCCAAGGCTCCCCATGGCCTTGGAGACCCTACCTGGAGGCTCCTCTTAGCAGACTAAGCTCAATTCCTCAGCTCCTGCTAATGCCTCAGCCATCTGTCTCCCTTCCCTAAAGTCTGCTCCATGGGAAACCACACAGACAGCCTAGCTGGATCTGCAAAGCCAGGTGGACTGAGTGGCCCTAAGCGCAGGAACCAATTATCTGGAGTCCCAAACTCAGGACTATTCACAGCTGAGTCCTGTCTGCTCCCTTGATAAAAGAGCCACTCAGGAGGGACGCTAAGCAGTCTCCTGAGTGGCCACTGCACCCATGAGTGGCCACTCCTATGAGAGGGAGACAGAGGTCTCAGGGCCACAGCCGGAGGGACCGTTTTGTCTAAAAGGCCCATGACCACGACCAGCAGGCCCAGGGAGCTTCAGGAGGCCCATGCTTCCATCGCAGTGACTTCTGACCCCAACAAAATGGGGAGACTGGAGACCACGGCAAAGCTGCTTGCATTTCAACTGACCAGTGGCAGCCAGACAGTTTTTTTTCCGGCAGACTGTGATCACCAGAAAGAAAAGGAGCCTCTATCCATGTGGAGTGGGAGTCCTCTCCCCTTTTCCTCGATTTACTTGTTCACTTATCCATTTATTTCTTCAATCACTCAATAACATTGGCCCTGGCCCAGCTGAACTCATATTCCCAGCCCTGCCCCTTGAGAGCTGAGGTTCCTGGGGGGTGGGGGGTGGGGGGTAGGGGGTGGGCAGCTCAAGGGGCCCCTAAATGGTGATGTTTCACAGGGCAACAGATTTGGGGCTTCCTCCAGTCTCGATAGGTCCAGTAAGTTTGTATACTATAGGCAATTTGTATGATTTTCCAGTTTCATCCCCTTTTGATCAAGACTCATTTATTGAGTTCTTCTTTTAAACATTTAGTAATGGTAGCTGGGCACCATCTAGGTCTTCTGGTCTCATGGATCAGGAAATTGTTCATGGGGCCATTAGACATGTAGTCTCAATTCTCCTATTCCCAGGTCTCCTTTTGCTGTTCCAAGAGAATCCACAATTGTTCCAAGAGAATCTTTGAAATCATATTTAGGCATACATTACACATAATGATATTTCTATAGCAAACTGTAGTAAACTAGTGAGGTGTTAGGCATGATTCTATTGGGCTCAGTACAAAAGAATTTACCACACCTTCATAGTATATCATTGTGAAAGAAAGATAAAGAACACCAACAGTCAGAAATACCTTCACTATGAAATTTGCATAAGATATTTTCAAATAATTTAATGAGTGTTTACTTGCATGAAGTAAACTTTTCTGGCAGACTTGTAGTCTCATAGCCAGTTGGGCCTCTGGCACATGTCTGTGTAATGTTGTGGTTGTTGCTGGCAGCTGCATGGAGTCGTCTTGGCAGTTCTGTGGGGTTTCCAAGCTTGGACACCTTTCTGGAGAAGACCTCCAGGTTTTCTCCTGAGTGGTCATTGGATGGGGTTAAACCCCCAATCTTTTGTCTTGTAGCCGAACCTGGTCACACTTCTTTTACTGATAAGGAATCAAAAAAAAATTAATTTATTAATCATTTCATTGAGGGAGTGCTTACAAATCTTATAAACATTCATCATTCAATTGTATTAAGCACACCTGTGCATGTGTTGCCATCAACATTTCCAAACCTTTTCTTTCTACTTAAGCCCTTGGTATCAGTGCCTCTTTTTCCCCCTCTCCCTCCCCACCTCGCACACTACTGAATCCTTGATCAGTTATATATTATTGCAATTTCAAGTCTTACACTGTCCATTGTCTCCCTTCAACCACCTTTCTGCTAGTCGTTTATCCAACCTTATGATGGGTTCCCTTTTCCCCCCCTTTCTCCCATGACACTCATGATATCACTACTCCCACTACTGTTCCTGAGAGGTTTATGTGTTGTATTGAGGAATTGTTTCCCATCATGACAATGCACCTGCTCATTCATCCAGAACTCTCCTATGAGGAGGTGTTGGGAACCTTACCCTATTTGCCTGCCGCCTGCTGCCAAGGTCTGATCTCTTGCTTCCCCGAACTCAGAGAACATTGAAAAAGAAAACAATGACGTCCGTCGGATGTCTCACAGCGATCTCCAAATTGCCACATTGACACTGTGCACACATTGGAGTGAAGAATGCTTTGAGGAAGGGTTAGAGAGAAGAAAAGACTCCCCCGGGAAGAGCACAGACTTAGCTGTAGGATTTGACAAAAAAAACAAAACAAAACAAACTAGCTCACATTTTGATAATTTTGTTTAATAAAGGTTTTTATAACTGTAGCAATACTTTCCATTTAACCTCATATTTAACACAAGAACAGAAAAAGAAAAACATAAGAAGTGTCATTTCTAAAATAAATAAGACTAAATAGTAATGCTACCACTTGTCTGTCAGTTTGTCATACGGTGGTGGCTCTTGCGCAGCTGTGATGCTGGAAGCTACGTTAGTATTTTAAACACATGGGCTGAGCCCCGGTGGCGTAGTGGTTGTGCGCGGGACTGCGGCCCACTGGGACGGAGGTTCAATTCCAGCAGTGGGGCTGGGCCTCCTACTCCCACCACCGGAGAGCAGTGATGCCCCAAAAATAAAAAAGATAAACACATGAAGGAATGGTCACTGAGCTAGTTAGGGATCGAGAGAAACGAAACCAGTGGCACTCACAGACCATATTTGTCTGACCTAAGACACACTCCCCCCTAAAGTGGGGGGGAAACAAGGGCGTGTCTTATGGTCTGAAAGCGTGGTACCACAGAACATTTGTGATTCCACGCGCCCGCTTACTGTCCGCTGCTGTTTGTATGCTGTGGATTGCTGTATGTGAGACTCCTCCCGGAGTCTGGTCACGTGATCAGCACAGCACACGCCTCCCCTCATTTGTTTATGAAAGTGATGATGGCTCTTACCATTGTTGAGTTTACGCTGTTAAATATTACCAAACTTTGCTTTAATAAATATTTCAGTATACTGGCACTATTTGGTTCAGAATATTTTTTTCTTGTTTGCCTTCCTGCTCTAAAAACTGGGTGTGTTTTATGCTCAGGTGCATCTTATGATCTGACCAATACAGTATATAAGAAAGAACTTAGTATTAAGTGATTTTTGTATCAAGACGGCATCCCAGCCCAGTCAATTCAAGTCCATAGGTCTGATGCCAGCCCGGACCCTCTTCATGTTCCTGGAGGCCGAGGCCGAAGATGCCCAAAGGAGAAGGGTGCAGGAGGACCATCCACCAGGGGTGCAGAGTTGTGTGAATCCAAGAGCGGTGAAGACCTAGCAGGGCACCGACAGCTCTCAAAGTCAGGAGGTCCCATGAGGCCACTCTGGAGGCAGGTGGCAGGTCCCAGCAGGCAGGTAAGGAAAGGTAAAGAGAGAAAAGGAGCAGTTCCTGGTTTCTCCCTTATCAAAAGGCCACACCCCCAAGGAGGCACCATCAGGCTTGATTGATGGGGTGAGCTCCAGCTCCACCTCCACACTGGTACCACCACATCGACATCAAATCCAACCAGTACAGCCATTGAAAAGAAAAAGAAAAGAAAACAACAACAACAGAAAAGCCCAAAGTGGACGTCAGAAGAAGGCTGAAAGGGACTTTGAATCGCAGAGGAGATAAAGCAAAAAACAGACTGGACAGGAAGTGAAAGAGCTGAGCAAAACATTTCAAAGGGCCACTCCGGAAGACAAAGCAAAGTATTACAATGAAACAAAGCCCTGGAGTGAGGAAACCAGACAGGAAGGGCACCCGCAGCATGCCTTACACTGAAAGAACTCCAGAAAAAAGCCAAGCCTCCAGGTGCAATATTGAAAGTTTCTATGGGAAAAGTGTTGAAAGATGCAGGAAGCATCAAAAGAAGATGGAAACATTTAAGATATGGGAGAGGGTACTATTAAAGGGGAACATACTAATTAGGGTTCCTCGGGGAGTAGATTGAGGGAGGGAGGTGATAAAGGGGAGCTGATATCAAGGAGTTCAAGAAGAAAGAAAATGCTTTGTAACTGACTGTGGTAGCAACTGTACCACACTGCCTTATGTGATTGAACTATGGAATGTTAGGCTATCTGTAAGAGCTCCCCACAAAATGATTACATTTCTTAAAAGAAGACGAAGATGGAAAGAACACACAGTCACTGTACCAAAAAGAACTAGTCAACACCCCACATTTCAAGAGGTCGCCTATAAGCAAGAGCCAACGATATCAAAGGAAGAAGTTCAAACTGCACAGAAGGCACTCGCCAAAAGCCAAGCTCCAGGAGTTGATGGGACACCAAGGAAACGTCCCAACAAGCCGAAAATGTTTCAACTAGAAGCACTTACTCATCTGTGCCAGGAAATTGGAAGGCAGCTACTTGGCCAACTGACCGGAAGAGATCCCTATTTGTGCCCATCCCAAAGAAAGGTGACCGAAGTATGCTCCAACTCTCGGTCAGTGTCTCTGTAGCAGTTTGCTCAAGCTCATCCCACAGTGGTCGCAGCAGCGCACCGACAGGGAGCTAGCTGCCGGAGGTGCAGGCCCCACTCAGAAGAGGACGTGGAAACGGGAGCGTCACAGCTGGTGTTCGATGGATCTTGGCTCAAAGCAGGCACTACCAGAAGGATGCTTCTCTATGTTTTATTGACTGTGGCAAGGCATTGGACTGTGTGGATGGCAACACACTATGGATAGCCTGGAGAAGAATGGGGCTCCCAAAGCACTTCCTTGTGCTCACGTAGAACTCGTACGCGGTTAAGAGGTAGTTGTGTAAGGCCTGACTGCATGGTTTCCAAGTCAGGAAAGGTGTGTGTCAGGGTTGTGTCCTCTTACTCTACTTGTTTATATGCGGAGCAACTCATCAGAGAAGCTGGTTTCTATGAAGAAGACGGTATGGAGGAAGGCTTATTAGCCACCTGAGATAGGCAAACGACCCCCTGCTTGCTGGCTGGCCTGGAGAGGACCAGGAAGCACTTGGCGCTGCAGCTCAAGCACGGCCGCCTTCAGGACGGATGACGCCCAGGGGAAAGCAGACCCAGGTTCTCCTGAACCAAGAGGTGACACCCAGATAAACTAGGAGGGATCGAAGCGGTCAGGGATTCTGTCTTGCTCAGATCCACCCTAGGTGCTCGGGGAAGCGGCAGCAAGAGCTCAGAGGATGCATGGCCTTAGGAAGCCTGCTGCCCAAGTCCCCTTTAGAGCATTGAAAAGCAAGGTTACATTTCAGTTAGAGTCCTGGAGAAGACTGGTGAGAGGCCCACCACCACGGACCATCAGAGGCACTAACAAACCTGTCTTGGAAGGACAGCCAGCATGTGCCTTAGAAGTGAAGGTGGGAGACTCTGTCTCCCGTACTTTGTACATGTAGTCAGGAGGGCCCAGTCCCCGGAGAGGGACATCGCGCTCGGTAAAGCAGAGGGGCAGACAAGATGGACTGGCTCCGTGGCTGTAGCAGTGGCTCAAACTGGATGAGGGCAGGTGGGGAGAAGGGTTACTTTCTCGGGTGGGTGGTACCTGGTTGGTAGGCACCTTATAAATAGTTCATTAAGCCATTAAAAGGAGAGAGGGGAGTCCTCATTGGAAATATCGTTGGAAAGTTATAAATCCTGTCACTAACATTATCTGTTCAAAAATCTTTCTGAAGAAGAACGGGGATTCCAGAGCGCTTCCTTGTGCTCATGCAGGACATGTACGGGGTTAAGAGGTAGTTGTGCAAGGGCAGACTGCATGGTTTCAAATCAAGAGGAGGACAGGGCCATCTACCCCTGTTTTAACCCCAAAAGCAGCCCGCAGCCCAGCGCAGGAGTGACTCCCAGTGTTCCTGTGGCACAGAGAACTGCCCCAACTGGCTTTCCAGGCTGGGATCTCTCCAGAGGTCCCAGGGGCGTGGCTGGTGGCCGGCACTTTGGTGGGCAGAGGAGCGCTCTTCCCCTGTGCAGCCAGGATGTCTTCAGCTCAAGATCTGCCTCCTCCCCTCACTGGCACCCGCCCCGCCTGCCTGGGATGTCGC
>PVJH01048243.1:0-10902 GCA_004026705.1 Nesogale talazaci | reverse complement strand
CCAACCAGGACACCCTGTGCTGCCCGAGTGATCCCTAGGCTCTGGGTGAGGGCAGTTAGATCAGGGTTGGGGCACTGCCGTGCACCCTCAGGGGAAGTCCAGCCACCATGATCCTCCGAGGACACAGGTGCACCTTGCTTGTGCTTCCTGGGGCAGCCTCTGGGGACTCACCAGGAGCAGGAGCGGGGTCACCTCGAGACCAGGAAGAGCTCCTTTGACCTGGCTTCACAGGGTATGGAGGCCCCTCCTCCAGCTCTGCCCTGGAGTGGGGATGGGTAGCCAGGGTCCTGAGGGCTACAGAAAGCTCAGGACCATGGGCAACACTTAGGGCCACTCCTCAGTCCCAGGACCTGACCCAAGACCCTTGGCACAAGGCTGCCCCTCCTCTGAGCATGACAGGAGGCCCTTCCTGCCCTCTTACCCCCACCCCTGCCATCTGCACCCCTGTTCTGGCTGCCTCTCGGTAGAAGGGGTCTGGATACAAGGGGGAAGAGGGGCAGCTCCTGATCTAAGACAGCAGTGGTGAGGGGCCACAACTGGAGGTTTCCAGGTGGACACTGTCCACCTCAGGGCAGAACCCATGGCCGGCTTCATGGGGCATCTCTGCACAGAGGCTCTGCCCTAGAGGGAAGGAGGGCCAGAGAGACAGGCCTGGGGCCAGAAGTATCCTGCCCAAGGTGGGCAGCTGGTCAGAGCTCTGGGCCCAGAACACTGGGCCTGGGGTGGGCAGGGGGTTAGGCCCCTGGGCTGAAGGGTCTGTCCTGGCCCAGCCTGGCCTGAAGTTCAAGCAGCTCTGACGCAACATGGACATGGGAGCTTCTTGGTCTCACACTAATAGGGGCGAGGGGCATGGACATCCCCAGCTGTTGGGGGGTGGGGGCTCTGTGCCCAGAAAAGCAGGCTCCCGATGTGAGGCTCTCTGATCACCAGTGGTGTCTTGAAACCAAGGAAATAAGTGATGTCTGTCTGTCTGTGTCTGTAGGTGTGTGTGTCTCTGTGTGTATCTGTCTGTATGTGTCTGTGTCTGCCTGTATGAGTCTGTGTATGTTCATATGTATGTGTTTGTGTGTCTGTCTGTATGCATTTGTGTCTGTGTATGTGTGTGTGTCTGCCTGTATGAGTCTGTGTATGTTCATATGTATGTGTTTGTGTGTCTTTCTGTATGCATTTGTGTCTGTATGTGTGTCTGTCTGTGTGTGTGTGTGTCTGTAGGTGTGTGATATGTACATCTGTAGATGTGTGTGTCTATATGTGTCTGTGTGTCTGTAGGTGTGTGAATACGTGCAGCTGTATGTGTGTGTTTGTATGTGTGTCTGTGTGCGTCTGTCTGTGTGCATCTGTATGTCTGCATGTGTGTGTCTGTGTGATAACAGAGACAGGGACACGCGTGAGAGAGAAAGGCAGAGAGACAGAGACTCACACAGAAACAGCCTCCAGCGTCCACTCATATGGCCCACATGTCCTGCTCCTCAGGGACCAGGATGGCGAGACTTCCACTCACATACTTTGGACATGTGGTGAGGAGAGGCCAGTCCCTGGAGAAGGATATCCATCAAGTGGACCAGTAGACGGACACTGGCGGGGGAGTGGTTGTGACTCTCACCAGCAGGGCAGCACCACTGGGCCCCAGGCAGCTCGTGTGGGCTGAAGCCCGGAAGTTGGCATAAAGGCTGGCATATCCAGTCCACTGTGAGCACCTCAGGAGAGAGACCTGGACATGGAGACAGTGAGGCCAGGGGAGGGGGATGGGAAGGGAGAAGAGGTCCTGGTGCTGGGGGAGCTGCAGCCTGAGGCCCCGAACAAGATGTGGATGAAGCATTGCAGAACTAGCCCCCCTCTGACCCGAGCTGTCCACTCTATAAAGACAACGATGGCCTCGGAAACCCATGGGGCAGCTCCCTGCCGGGCTTGGCCCCACACGAGCCTCCTGGTGCCAGGCCCAGGGTAATGCGCTGCTGTGGGTGCCCCTTGAACCCATGCTGGTTCCCACTCGTGGCAGTGCCAGCTTGTTGGTAACAGTGAGTATGGTTTGGGTGATCCCCAAAGAGGGAGCCCGGATGTGTGGGGGCTGGGCCACCCGTCATGATCAGCAGTTCAAACTCACTGTCTGAGTTTGCAGACAGGCATTGACCACAGGCACTAGCAGAATGCCCTGCTGAGGTCACCAGGACTCCCTGGGAACAGGGTCAGCGACAGGGACACACACCTCTGCACACCTCCACACTACCCAGCGTGGCTCTGAGGGAAAAAGACAGGCTTCCCGCTCCTGGCGAGGCCCCGTCTCTGCTCTGTCTGCAGGCCGCAGGGGCCTGGCTTGGGTGTTCTCCAATAAGGGGTACCCCCAGATGAGCAATGTTCCTGCTGCCCTCTTGGTTGGTGAAGAGGCTCCAGGCTGGGCTGCCACCCTTGAGGGCGGGCAGCTGCTCAGGGGGAAGAAAGCGATGGGCCTCAGCTGCGTCAAGGGTCAACCCTCAGGGGCCGTTCAGTCTGAGTCAAGTCGACGTCAGTGAGCCTGAGCTGGATTCTCACAGAGGACCACACCCACAGGCATTGGAAACACAGAAACTGCTGGCATCCCCCCACCCCCTACCACCACCACCAAGGAGGACCAGTGGAAGTGACCCACAGAGACAGCCCAGGCCTGTGATCTCCAGGCCACCATGTCCTCTCCTCTTGGGAGGTTGGGGCGGGCCTGGGGGTGGGGTTGAATTCCCCACCCCTGACTCTGAGTTTGCAGACAGGCATTGACCACAGGCACTAGCAGAATGCCCTGCTGAGATCACCAGGACTCCCTGGGAACAGGGTCGGCGACAGGGACACACACCTCTGCACACCTCCACACTACCCAGCGTGAGGTCCTTCCCCAGGAACTGTCTCTCTGACAGAACGCCCGAAGAATGCGAGACCCAGACTCGCCACCTCTGGGGAGCATTCCGTCCATACCTCCCCCAGGACGGATGGATCGCCTTGTCCTGGCCAGCCGCCCCTGGCACGCGAACCATGCATCACCGTCGTCACGTCATCCACATAGCACCGCTGGTATCAGTGTGTGTGTGTGTGTGTGTGTGTGTGTGCGTGTGCACGCATGCGTGTGCGTGTTAGGCTATTGCTTTTCAAGAAACAATTAGGATTAGGGGGTCCTGGAGGCAGATGCTTTGGTAGAGTTATTTTGTTTCCCGAGAAATTATTTTAGAAGCTCTCCACAGCACTTACTGCTCTTCAGCTATACAACGCGCTTATTTGGAGAGTGTGAGGACACACGCGTAAGGAATAACCGCGACCTGCCCTCCTGCCAGCCCGAGGGCTCATTACCTCTGTGGCGTGCGTGCGCGTCCTGGCCAACATGCGCTCAGAAGCCTGCTCTGGCCGCTTCTTGCAGTCCAGGGCGCAGCAGCCACCGGACATTTCTCTGAGCTGTGCTCCCCCGGGAGGCAGGTTCTGGCACCCCCGGGGAGATCGAGTTCAGCCGCAGCACAGGCACCCATGCGTGTGCATGCTCGTACATGCACAGACACATGCACAGTGACACCAGCCACAAGCACACGCATGTACACACAAGCACACACCGACTCACACAAACACACACCGACACACAGGCACACATGCAACGCATTCACACACATTGATAGCATGCACACAGTCACGTGCGTACACACATGTGCATACAATCACATGTGCATGCACTGACACATGGCTATGCACACACATGCACATACAGAGCCCCAGAACATGTGGACGCGCGTGGTTCATACACGCATACTCACATGGTTGCAAGTGCACACTCTGTGTGCATGCATGCTTGGGCACCTACACTCGTGTACACATGTGCATTCATAATGCCCACACACACTCACTGTGGCACATGCATTCTCACCACACCTGCACACATGCAAACAGCCACGCTCCTAGGCGTATAAGCTCACGTTTGCACACACACGCACCAGACCAGAGAGTCACCATTTGAACACAGCTTCACGTTCACCACTGGGAAGACGAGAGTCGTGGCATAGTTGTCTGTGTGTGAGCGCAGGGTGTGTGCTGTCGGAGACTTGGCGGTCAGGCAGACGTCCGTGCTGCAGAAACATGAGGGTGTTTGGAGTGGGGCCAGAGAGCAGCACAGAGAGTCGGTGAGCCAGCGTGCGGGCTGGGCACCCCCTGGGCCCACAAGCCGGCCCCTCAGCCCTGTCTGCAGCCACTCCGCCCACCCCCCTGCCCACGCCCGCAGACTGGCAGAGTGGCTGTATCAGCACGCTGTGGGTGACATCACCACAGAGGTATTTCCTGAGCATGTGGGGACGATGGGGACACGGATGGATGAGCAGAAGTGAGCCCTGCACACGGGCAGCAAGGACAGCGTGCCCGGGCAGGGGACCCTGGGCCCCAGGCGGGTGTGGGACGGGTCAGAGGAGGCGTGCTAGTGCTTTGTCTTCGCCACCAAGGCTGAAGGCTTTGTGGGTTGGGCGTTGGGCTCCTAGCTTCGAGGCCAGTGGTTCAAGCCCACCATGAGGCTGCTTCCACAAGGACTGGCAGCCTTGGAAGCCCGGAGGGACACTTCCCGAGGGCAGCTCTGTTGGGTGGCTTTCCCCAAGGTGGAGCAGCGGGTTGCTAACCAAGGTGCCTGTGGTTGCAGCTCACTTGCGACTCCAGCGCAGGGCGAGGCCCCATCAAGAGGGCCCCACAGCAGCCCCCAGGCAGCTCTGCTCTGACTCCAGACCCGGTGTGAGCAGCAGTCACTCGCTGTGCTGGGTTTGGTGTTGGTGCTGTTTGAACCTCATGCTCGGAGCAAGGGGGCAGCTTGTCCCCGCCAACCCCCCACCCCCACCCCTCCACCCAGGCAAGTCTCTTCCTTGAAGAAGCCAGGGGTCCAGGGCTCAGCTGCACCGGGAGTGGGGGCTCCAGCAGCCAGCCACTTTCCCTTTTCCCGGTGGTGGTATCTGCAGCTTCCTTGGGTGGGGTTGGGGTGGGGACCCAGGGGTTCTTAGACCCTCAACATCGGCAAGTGACTGTGCCCCGAGGAGCCAGGCCACTCCTGGCTGCCCTGAGCTTGGGATGGTCGACTCAGCCTGTGAGGTAGGGCAGGCCTCCTGGGCCAGGCTCCATTCTTGACTCAGAGGGTGTGCCTACACAGTCTGTCTGCTGTGGAGCCCTGGAGGGAATTCCATCTCACGGACACATTTTTCCCTCTTTGCCCTGGCCACCAGGAAGCTCAGAAATACCCAGTATGGGCTCGCACTCCAAAGCAAGGCAGGACCAGAATGTGTGCGCAGGCCACGCCTCTGGCCGCACCATGCTCTTGTTTGGGATAAGTCTTCCATTTCTGAGGCAGGGGCAGCCACAGGGAGGAGAAGGGAGCTGGGCCTGCCAGAGGGACAGGGGTTAAGGGGAGACCTGGACCCCCCCTCCCCCACACACACACCTAGGGAAGGGGCTTGGGTTCTTTTGCTTACAGGGCAAGCCCAGTTGGACGCATCACTACTATGGGTCACCTGAGCCCCCAACCCTGCAGTCTGCTTTCTCTGGGCCCCATGGGGTGCCCACCCTTTCAGGAGAGGATGGACACAGGATGTTCCTGGGCACTGCCTGCCAGCTTCTGGAGCACAGGGCAGCTACGGAGAACACCCCGGGCCTCAGCTTCCCCTCCTGGACTGGGTGTCTACTGCAACCTGGTTTCTGGCTGGCCTTTCCCTGGCCTGGTCTCAGAAGTGGACCTCCAGGTCTTTCTTCCTCATCTTTGTCTGGAAGCTCTGCTGAAACCTACCGGTTGTGGATGACCTTGCCCGGTCATGGGTGACCTCGCCCGAGCTTGACATTTTAGCAGCAAAACTTCTGGCACCACCTTGGCGACATGCCAGCCCCGACCATCGACAGGCTGACTGCTGGCTGGTGATTGTCCAGGGCATATACCAGGTGCCCCGAGGGAGAACCGTCTCAAGGATCTAGGTCCCCGCCCCGCTGCTGGCTGTGCCCCACAAGCTGAGCTTGTCTTTGGGGAGCCCAGCACCCCATCTCTGGGACTGCCAGGAACAGCAGTGGACACTGCCTGCATGCTGTGCTCCCAGACAGCCTCAGGGCATGGTTACCACCCACCAAGCTCGGTGAAGCAGCCAGGCCTGGGGCCTCCTGGGAATCAGTTTCCCCCCAAGTAATAAAAGGGTGACAGGAGCAAACTCTGGGCACTCCCAGAGAGTCACCAGGAGAATCTGTCTGTGGGCGGGGCCCCAGGCATCCATGGCACGGAGGTACACACTCACCGAGCCCCCGTCCCACACCTGTAGGCCAGAACCCCCAAGAGAAGGCCCAGGCATGTCCACACAGGGCCCCTGCCCTAGCCAACGTGCATGAAAGCAGGCCACCGCTCCAAGCTGCCCCCAGGTGGCCCAGTCCAGGTGCCGCCTGCCTTGGGCACCAAGGATGAAGATGGTGGTTTCCAAGGAGACATCTGGCAGCACTATGGCCTAGTGGTTTGTTTCCGCTTTGGGAAGGATGCCAGGTCAGGCACAGCAGGACACACACACACACCCCCTCAGCATGTCATACTACCTGCCTGGAAGTTCAATTTTGTGGGGAGTGGGGTGTCCCCTATACAGACCTCCACACTGTTGCTTCCAGACTCTGAGAAACAAAATTCCTTCGGAGGAATTAGTGTTACAAAGTCTGAGCAGTCTGAAGTTCAAGGCCTGGCCTCTTCCAGGGAGGCAGGATTTGGCTGGGCAGCGGAGGGCTACTTGCTCAGTGACAGCACGGCACACCTCGTCCGCCCTGCTCTGAGCGCTGGGAAGGACGGCTACTCAAGTCTTCTCAAGGAAGGGAAACTGAGGCACGCAGCAAGGAAGGCCCCGCAAAAGGCTGAAGAGGCTCGAGGGCCACGACAGATTTGGAAGTGGGGGGATAAAAGGGGGTGGGAAGCTTCCTCGAGACCTGTCTGCCGAACAGGTTGGGGGTGCAGAGTGGGGGAGGGGAGGGCGCGAGCTGCCCGAGGGAAGGGAGATGGCCCCTAGTGTCAGACTTGTTGGTTTCCTGGTTGGAGGAGCGGGTCTTCGGGCATCCGCGGGGTGGGGGTGGGTGCTCCCCCTCCCCACTGCCTATGCTTGGGGACCCTGTGCGCCCTCGCCCCCGCTTCCCGGAAGGCCGGCAGCCGGGGCGGGGCCGAAGGGCCGGGCCGCCCCTTCCAGGAGGGTGGGAGGGCCTGTCTTTAAGCGCTCCCGCCGCCGCCCGCCGGCTCGCCTCCCGCAGATCATCTGCCCGCCTGAGGGTGTGCATCCATCCCCGTGCGCTCCCGACCCGGCCCCGCGGCCGCCCTCGGCCCTGGCACTGCAGGCCTCGCGCTCCCCGGGCGTCATGCCGGCGCAGGCACTGCTCCTGGCCGCCTTGGCCGCGCTGGTGGTGGCCCAGGAGCCCCCGAATATATCGTGCCCCGCACGTTGCGACGTGTCGCGGTGTCCCAGCCCCCAGTGCCCGGGCGGCTACGTCCCGGACCACTGCAAGTGCTGCCTGGTATGCGCCGCGGGCGAGGGCGAGCGCTGCGGCCACCCCACGGACTCGCCCTGCGGGGAGAGCCTGGACTGCTTGCGCGGTGTCTGTCGCTGCCGCTGGACGCACGCCGTGTGCGGCACGGACGGGAACACCTACGCCAACGTGTGCGCGCTCAAGGCGGCCAGCCGCCGCGAGCTGCGCCTCTCGGGGATCCTGCTGCGCCCGCTGAAGAAGGGTGCCTGCCCGTCCGGTAAGCTCCTGGGGAAACGGAGGCCTCATCCCACGAGGGCCGCTCTGCCCTGGGGGAACTGGAGGGCTGTCCCAAGTGGCCCAATCAGCCCCTGGCCTTCCAGCCGGGTGAAACAATGATGGCGCCCCCAGGACTGTTCCCTCAGCCCCAGCCTCATCCAAACTGAGCTGGCCTGGCCAGCTCATGACCCCCTCCATGGGAACCCTGTGCAGGGAGTCCCCCGCCCTCAGGGCATGCCCAGCACAGCTCCTGGCTCTGATCATCCAGTCCAAAGGCTGCTCTGGGCTGAGTGGAGTAGCTCCCACCCAGGGGCTCTGTGGAAGGGACTTCTTAACCCCCTCATGCCCTAGCTTGGTGGCTGGGTGACACCGCCTGCAGTTGGCAGTCATATCAAGGCGGGCAGTTCAGACCCAGCTCCAGTGCTGTTGGATAAAGGCTGGATCATCTCCTCCTGCTGCCCTTCCAGAGGGAGCCCTGGGACACACGGTCAACAGACTGGCGGCCCCAGCCCACCCTGGGTGCCAAGGAAGAAAGGCCTGGTGACCCCCAAACACCAGCCCTGGCAGCCGGGTGTCAGAAATAGAGCGCTTCGCCTTGGATTGACTCGCCATGGGCCGTGGGCTTGCTGGGGGCCGCCTTGAAGCCCTCCAGGCAGAGCTGCAAAGCTCTCCGGGCAGCCTGGACCTGGGGCCGTAGCGGAGTACCAAGAAGGCACACTCTGGTCTGATTGGCAGGCTCTGCCAGAGAGTGTGGGATCTTGCCGGAGCCCAGGCAGGTTCTTGGCTCATGGATTAGAGGGACCTACAGCAAAAGGGGCAGACTCCCATCTCCCCAGAGGCAGGGCATTGAGAGTGGGTGTCAACGGGGGACACTGCCCCTGCCTCTCCCAGCTGCTGGAGGCTCCAGGGGCCCCTCATGGGTTGTCTCACCCTGTGTGACTCAGTTTCCCCACCTGCCATTGAGAGGCGATGAGGACCAGGACACCCCCCACCCTTTACTCTGGTCTGATTATGGTCACTGATAACTAAGGAACCTCATTTTCCTAATGAGGTCACTTTCTCTCAAAGGGCAGGTCCTGGAGTTGGGGGGAAGAGAGGGCAGAAACCCAGGGCCTGGGTGGTCTTGGCCATGTGGGTGTAGCTCCTGGCTGGACAGAGCCAAAGGGTGGTGCCCCCAATATCTTGGAGACAGGCATCTGATCCCCAGTGCCCAGGACACACACGCGTGGGCAGCCTGGACGTTCTAGGCTTGGTGCTGGGGCTTGGGCACACACACCAACTGTTCCCATCTGGACTCCCTGCCATGGGGACCCATTCCCAGGTGGCCAAGGCTCCCAGCTGAGCCAAGTGCAGCCTCACCCCCATGCGGTGGCCGATGTGAGAACGCAGCTGTCTGAGCCGTGTCGGTGAGCCGGCTGGGTGAGGCATACTCGTGAGCTCAGAGCAGACTCTGCACCGGCCTCCAGACGTCTCACCGCCTCCCAGTGCCCTGGCTCAGGGGCCCCACACCTGGGCTCCTTACCACTGATGAGAGAAAGAGAGGGGGTCCCAATTTCCCATGACACAGACCTTGTGCCAGCCCCAAAGGCCAACCAGTGGAGTGCTCGTGAGCACGTGTGGTCACGTCCCAAAGCCTGGTGGTGCTGTGGGTGAGGCGCTGGGCGCTTACCCCTGAGGTAGGCTGGTCCATCAGTCCACTCCTGGAAAGATGTCCAGACCCAGGAACCCTGGCTGGCCTGGCTGTGAGTCCCACTGGAGTTGCCAGCACTGTACTTTGTCATGCAGGGAGGATGGTGCACGAGCCTGAGAGGGTGGACGGAGGGAGGGCGGACAAGGGAGGTCTTCATGATGGGCAGTGGTTTCCTCCCCTTGTCCCCTGTGAGTCGCGGCAGCCAAGCACACCCGTGGCTGAGCTACAGCGCTCCCTACTGGCCAGGCCCTGCCTGCCTCCAGGATGTGGGTGGCTCCTGCAGAGGTGGGGGTTGGAGCTCAGGGGGACTCAACACCCAGGATGACTATGAGGGGACAGACAGAGCCAGGCCAGAGTGCACTGACAGAGGCCCCTGGGGGCCCCTCACCAGTCTGCAGGGCTCTTTGAGGACACATTCTCAGGCTTCTCGTCATTGTCACCGAACATGTGGCCCCCGGGGGCCCAGGCTGCTTTATCCGCCAGCTCCTATCCTGATGGGGTCTGTGTCCAGGACACCACAGAACACACCCAGGGCAGCCAGGTGGACACCACCCTCACGGTTGTTCTTAGGCCTGAGCCCATCGATGCAGTCACCATGTCTGTCCATCTCAGAGGGCCGTCCTCTTTTGACCTGACTCTCCGCTTTACCAAGCCTGGTGTCCTTCTCCAGGGACTGGTCCCGCTGGACAATGTGTCCTGAGTACGTGAGGTGAAGTCTGGCCACCCTGGCCTCTAGGGAGCGCTCTGGCTGGACTCCTTCCCAGACAGATGGGCTTGTCCTTTGGAGGTCCATGGTCCACAATACTTTCCATGTTTTTCTCCGGCTCCACAGTTCAAATGGGCCATTGGGCCGTGCTTGCTCCCAGTCCCCCCTCAGCCCCTTCTCTTCCTGCTGTCAGGGGGCTGGACCTCTGAGCCCTCTCGCCCCAGGTCAGGCCACAGCCTTCAACCGTCTCCCGGCGGTGACACAGATACCCATCTGCAAGCTCAGAGATGCACCAGCCCCTTGAGCTATCTGGCTCCCAACTTCTTCCAGTCCATCTCAGCCCAGCCCAGAGAACCACCTCCCTTTGCTGGCTACCACTGACCCCCTCCAGGGCTCCCCAACCTCGGATGACCCCCAGCCCCTGCACCACCAGCCCCCACCTGCTTCTTATCTGCAGCTCCAGGGCGGCAGGCTCCCTGTGCCTCAGGGCCCTGACACATGCCCAGCTGCTCAGCTGGACCAGTCTTCTCAGACCTTGTGGCCACACCTGGGGAAACCCAGGGTTCAGTGAGGCAAGCGGACAGTCTCCAGCCTGGGGTCCCCTGCATGCACACCTCCAACCACAAGAGCCTCACCCCTACTCAGGGATCCCTGGTGTCCCCAAAGCCGACTCTGGCCTTCACCTAAAGGCAGTGCCGCCAGGGTGGTGCAGACCCAGCGCCTGTGTGGGTTGCTGGTGCTCAGGACCGACCGCCGGCTGAGCGCGCGGCCTTAGCAGGTTCCG
>PVJH01048242.1:0-10897 GCA_004026705.1 Nesogale talazaci | reverse complement strand
GGTTGTCTGGATGTCATCTTTGGGAAATTGTCTATTCATGTCTTATACCTGTTTTTGATTGAATAATTTGTATTTTCTTAAGATTTTTCATTTTCCCATGGATTTTAGAGATTAACTCATCATCTGATATGTTATTACTGAATATGTTTTCCCAATCTGTGGGTTGATTCTTTTGAAGGAGTCTTTTGCTGTGCATAAGAGTCATGTTTTTAGTAGACCCTAGTTCTTTATTTTGTCTTCTATAGGCAATATATTTTTCATTATGTCCAGTAGTGTATTTATACTTTGTATTAGGGTCCTTAAATTTGTCCCTTTTGTTTCACTGATGATCTTTACAATTATGTGCTTTGTATTTAGATCTTTGATCCATCTCGAGGTTTTTTTTTTTTTTTGGTACATGTTGTGAGATATGGGTTCTGGTTAATTCTTTTACAGGTTAAGATCTAGTTTTCCCAGCACCATTTGTTGAAAAGACTATCTCTTCTTCATTTAATGTGTTTTAGTAATTGTGGCAGTTACATAATCTCCTGTCAACTTGAATGAAGGGATGGAGTCTAGCCTGTCAATCCGGTCATAGCAAACCATGCCTCTGTGTGGGTCTGGCCTTCTTCTGAGGAGTCTGGGAACTCCTGTTTTTTTTCCATGGAGGCAGTGTACACACACACTCTCTGCTGCACATTCCTGTTGACAAGGCACATGGAGCCACACTGATGGAACCAGAGTCCTGGAGCTGGAGAAACCACATGGAGACCCACACAAGTGTTGAGATGCTTCCACCACCACTGGATCCACTAGACTTTCCACCCACTAGCATATGATCTTCCTGCATTTGGCATCATTGCACGTGTTGCATGATTCTGAAGAGGAATTTATAGACTGGCATTAGACATATGGACTGATATTGAATTTATGGATTTGACCCTGACCTAGGCTGAGCTGTTTTCTCAATATATATTTGTTTTTTTATATAAAGCTCTTTCTTATGTGCATATGAATGTCTATTAATTTGTTTCTGTTGTCAACACAGACTAACACAGTCATTTATCAAAGATTAGATGTCTACAGATATTTGATTGTATTTCTGGATTCTGAATTCTAAATCACTGGTTTTCATAGCTGTCATTGTACCCTGCTAGGATGTTTTGATTATTTATTGATTTATTTGGTCTCTTGGTTGTTATGGAGAAGTATAGGTTTTGTAAAAAACATTTGGCCATCCCCTGGATCATACCATATTGAAACAATAGTAGGTGAAATGAAAACTCTAGAGAGGATGAATGGTTATTTTTGGAGGCCTTTCAAAGGGACATGAGTTTTGTCCTTGATGATGGAGAAGTAATATATCAGACATAATTTTAATTCATTTTTAAATTGATCGTTTCTTTTTTTGAATTGTAATTTCACTTTGCTATGTAGTTTAAAGCCCATTTCTTGATAAGGAATACAGTATTACTTATTTTAACACTCCAAAAATACAATGTGAAATTATTTTCCCCTCAAATAACCCTTTTTCCCCTTCTCAATTTTAGGAGCGAACACTTGCTCTGAGGAAAGAAGGGATTGGTGTCGTCCTAGATTCTGAACTGCCTCATTTGATAGGTATTGATGATGACCTCCTGAGTACTGGAATCATCTTATATCATTTGAAGGTAGGAGCCGCTTCAGTGGAACATTCTAATTTTGTTTCTAGATTTTACATAGGGTACTTATTAAGTTGATTATGATATGAAGGGACTTCAAAATTTAAGGGAAATGGAAGTAAAAAGATAATTTGAAATTTCCACAAACTTTTTGAAACCCGATCATATTCTATGGCTATGAACATATCTATTGAATAGTCTGGAGCAAATCTTTGAGCTCTTTAAAAATTCTAACAGTGAATTGGGATGCTGTGGTGGTAAAAAGTTCCCGTGTTTATGCATTTTTAAAGTTTAATAATGATCTATATTGACTTTGGTTTCCATTTTATGGGATCAATAAGAAGGAGTCAAGAGCAAATAGACAGTCAGAGAAAGATCACTTTATAAGCACCTGGAATGAGGATTTACTGTGCACACTTCAACCTTTGGCAGGAACTATGAAACTGTAACTTTTCACTTGCAATGCTGGCCTTGGTCCTGAACCAGGTTACCAATATTAAGACAGCAGTATTCCACATATGTAGAGGTGCTTGCTTCTGTGACCTTGGCTTCTATAGCTTCTCTGTGGTCTATGACTTAAAATTTTATGGATTCTCATAAAATTTATCTTTTGAAATAAGTGAATCCCTGTCAACTAGAGAAGAAACTCTTCAGAAAGAATAGGGAAACATCAATGAGTAAGATTACTTACTCTCACAAACAAATAATCAGTGCATGCCAAAATCAGAGCCATTGTGCAGTCAGCATTGGGAGTTCTTCTGCTGTCTTTCAGACAACATGTTACAGTGTCTCAGTGAACCATAATTATATTCAGACTGCGGCCTGCCCGAAACATTATTCACCTCATTGGTCACCAGATTGCTTGGGCTTAAATGAGAAATGGTGAAACAAATTATTTATACTATTCATACTAATAGACTTCACTTTATTTTTCTTCCCAGGAGGGCCAAACATATGTTGGAAGAGAAGATGCTTCAACAGAACAGAATATTGGTGAGAATCGTTGCCAATCATTGTTTCCCAATAATTAAAGAAAAAATTTCATTAGAATTTCATTAATGTGACTGTCAAAAAGAAAACTTTGAAATATTATAGTGATCATTATATTGTTTCTATGTGTACATACCATTCAAATGAGTGATGCATCACAGTTAGAGAATAAGGTAGAACTTTGATTCTTTTCTCACACCTCCATATATTCTGTTCCCTGTCACGTCTTTCAAGAGTACATTTATTTAAATCATTGTATACTTGTTACAGTGGGATCACGGTTCATAGAAATATGTCAACAGACAGGATTAGGATGTAATTCCTTTCTAATGGAAGGATATAGACTTACATACACAACAATGACTCTAGGAAGCCCATGTTGCCATACACAGCATAAATACAGAAGTAGACACAATTGGATTTTTTTCCCCTGAAAAATCTTTAGAAGATACACAGGTAAGTGACTCTGAGCTTAGACTACTCATAATTACTCTGCAGGACATTTTTAGTTATGGTGGTGGCCATGGGTATATAAAGGAGAGGACTTCAAAAAGTTCATAGAAAAATTAAACTAAAGGATAATAGACTTTGTCCTGTGGATTTTTGAAGCCCTCTCTTTTATGTGTTTGTGGCAGGATAGGAATTATATTTTGGCAGTGGTTTCTACTGTTGTTGGCTATTACCATTCTTCCTTGTGAAATTTGAGCCAAGAGTTACAGCAAACCCAATAAATTCCTAATTCTCTTTACTATTTACTGTGAAGCATGCCAAATATCCACAGAAGGCCTCTTTAAGGTGTTGAAAGGCAAGGATGTTACTTGAGGACTAAGGTGTGACTGACCCAAACCGTGGGATTTTCATTTGCCTCATATGCAGGTAAAAAGTTGGACATTGATTAAGGAAGATTGAAGAAAAATAGATGCATTTGAACTATGATATTGACAAAATAATGAACACACTAGACACTGCCAAAAGAACAACTGGATCTGTCTTTAAAGAAATACAGACAAAATACTCTTTAGAGGGAGGGACAGTGAGACTTTGTCTCATGTACTTGGTACATGTTATTCGAAGATACCAGTTCCTGGAGCAGGATGCTGTGCTTCCTAAAGTGGAGTCAGCAAAAAGGAGGAAGACCCTGGATGAGATGGATTGTCACAGTGCTGTCGTAGACTCTAACATAAGAACTACCGTGAGGATACCGTAGGACTGAGCAGTGTTTAGTCCTGTTGAACCTAGGGTGGGTCCTATAATTGGAACCGACATCTAATAACATCACGAAACAAGAAGTATTGAGACACAATCCCTAGAATTCCTTAGGTTTCACTATTGAATGGAAGTAGCTATGTCCCAGAGGGAGAAACCACTGAAAAGTACATGAGGGGCAAGAGAGGATGATGTAAAACATGGAAGTAATCTATAACTTATCAAGGGTTCATGAGGGAGGGTAGGGTGGAGGAGGGAGGGGAAAAATGGGGAGCTGATATCAGGGGCTTAAGTGGGAAGAGAATGCTTTGAAAATGATTATGGCAGTATATGTGCAAAGGTGTTTGACACAATAGATGAATGTATGGATTGTGATAAGAGATATAAAAGCCCCCAATAAAAGTATTTTAAAAAAAGAATATAAGGCTAGAAATCATAACAAATATTGAAAAGTTATGTCAAAATAATATATTTCATCTATTTTTAAAAAAGGAAGTAGTTATATCTTGTAATCATTGAATTATATACTTTACCTTTGTGTAGAGTAAGAACATACACTTAAAAATTTTATTGGGAGTATTTACAGTTCTTATTAACAATCCATACATCAATTGTATCAAGCACATTTTTACATATATTGCCATCATCCTTTTCAAAATATTTTGTGTTTACTTGAGCCCTGCTGTCAACTCCTCTTTTTTACCCCTTCCCTCTCCTCCTCTCTGAAACCCTGTGCATCCTTGATAAATTATAAATTATTATTATTATTTTGGGGGGAGGGGCATCACTGTCCTCTCACGGTGTGGGAACTACCCAGTGCCGCTCCTGAGAGCCGCTGCTGGATTTGAACCGCTGAGCCTGTGGGCCGCAGTCCCACACTCAACTACTTATGCCACCGAGGCTCAGCCCAAATTATTATTTTCCTATACCACCTACTAAATTATTATTTTCCTATACCACCTACTGTCTCCCTTTGCCCACATTTTGTTGTTCATCCCCCTGGGGAGGGGTGTGGAATTATACGTTGGTCCCCGCTTCTCCTCCATTCCCTGTCCCCCACCCCCACATTCCCCTTACCCTCATGGTATCACTACTCCCATTGTTGTTTCTGAGGGGTTTATCTGT
Source organism: Nesogale talazaci (assembly GCA_004026705.1). Classification (NCBI taxonomy): domain Eukaryota; kingdom Metazoa; phylum Chordata; class Mammalia; order Afrosoricida; family Tenrecidae; genus Nesogale; species Nesogale talazaci. The sequence goes on along the minus strand of PVJH01048242.1, from coordinate 5,936 downwards.
CCTGGATTCTGTCTGTCGAGAGCTCTTATCTGTACCATGTTCCGGTCTGGCCATATTTGTACGGTAGATCTGGGCTCATGACAGTAGGGTGGTGGGGGAGGAAGTATTAAAGAAGGAGAGCAGTGGTTCTCAACCTTCCTAATACAGTTCCTCATATTGTGGTGACCCCCCCAACCATAAAATTATTTCTGTTGCTACTTTATAACCTTAATTTTGCTACAGTTATGAATCATGTGATTAACGTGAAAGGGTCATTCACGTGACCCACAGGTTGAGGACTGCCAAACTAGAGGAATGTTACATGTTTCATTGGTGCTATACTGCACCCTGGCTGGCTTGTCCTTTCCTTTGGACCCTTCTGCAAGGGATGCCCAATTCCGACCCCCTTTATTCGCATCAATATGTGCGTTTTGAGTCTTTTGACGCTGATATCTGATCCAGTCGACACTTCATGATCACACAGGCTTATGTGCTTCTTTTGCTTCCCTGCTAGATTGTGGCTTGTTTAATTTGAAGCCATGAAGACTCCAGACACTATACATTCTAATAGATGGGACACCATCAGCTTTCTTCACATTTACTTATAGTCCCATTTTGACATCAATGATAGAGTCAGGAAGATGAGCGACACAGAAAGTCATTTTATTAGAGCAAAGTGTTCTTACATTGAGGGAGTACTTGAGTAGAGGCTCAGTGTTCATCTGTTACCTTGATACTTAACATATAAATATATGTATATAGACCCATGTCCTTATCGCTATATTAATATATTTACATATGTACATTTATACCTCTATAAATGTCCTTTGCTCTATTTCCTTTTAATTTCCTCCTTCTCACTATTATATTTGATCTTCATTCGGTTCCCAATAATTCCTCTTGGCTACATTGTAACTGATTAAACCCCACCATGTGTTCTCTATCTTCCTTGCCGTTGATTTAGATCTCTTGTTGTTCCTATCTCTCTGGGGACTATACATTTTTTGTGCATATTTGAGTAACACAATTCCTGGACGATATAGGAGCTATTTGATGTGTATGCCTATGAAGATGGTCAAGAAGTGTGGGTAAAATATTGTACATTTATTTGACAAGTTTACTTTCTTGGTATTTATTGTATAAGAGTAACCACACGTGAATAGTCGAACCTGTGCAAACATATGCTCTCTCTAAGTTTGTGAAAGTCTAGGTCTGCCAGAGTTGGCAAGGGCTACCACAACATGTATGTTGTATATGTTCCTGGAAATATCTTTGACATGCTCAGCCTTCCTTTAATTTCTGTTCCATGAACACAATGTCTTTTAGGGTTGAGGACATATGATTATTCTATGACCTTTGGGTGGTTGATGGTGCAAACAGTATTCAGTGTCAAACAGTTGACTCAATGATAATCACTGAAAATAAATTACTGAAGTATAATATATTTTCCCTGTATATAAAATAAATTACTATCTTATAATTATTTTCTTATACAAGTGAGATCCAGAATCTTTAAGGTAGTCATTAAGGGATACTTTCAGTTGTATCAGTTTATGCTATGAACTTCTAAATTTAAGTTTTCTCACTAACATAAATGTTTACTTCAATATGCTTTCACACAGAGAGAGGCAATTTAAAAAAAAAATAGAGGAACTTAAGAGTCATTGCAGTAGATCTCAAAGAAAGGTAAAAAATCTTGTTTGCTTTCTAATTTAGTTCTTCATGGTCTTGATTTGGAGAGTGAACACTGCATCTTTGAAAATACTGGAGGAACAGTGACTCTGATACCCCTGAGTGGGTCTCAATGCTCTGTGAATGGTGTTCAAATTATGGAGGCGACACACTTAAATCAAGGTACCTGGTTTTTGTTTTTCATGCATCTTTTTATTTATTGTAGCTAGACAATAACTTTATGAGACAAAGGGTGAACTTGTGTATCTCATAGTTATATGGCATAGAGCATTCACTTCATTATGTTGTTTTTTGCATTGTTTTACCTTATGTTACACATTTTCCTGTTGGGTAAAATTTGAACATATATATCATTGTTTTATTGATGTTATAGAAATATGACAGTATTTTTTATTAGTTGGGATTTATTACATATATCATTGATGCCATAAGAAATGTGGCAGTATTAAAATAATGCTTTGTTTTTTGTTAATCATTTTATTGTGGGGTTATTACAGATCTTATAACAATCTATTTTCAATGCTATGAAGCACACTTATACAAATGTTGCCATCAACATTTCCCAAACCCTTTTGCCTACGTGAGTCCTTAGTAACTGTGCCTCTATTTTCTCCTCCCTCCCCCACTCTCCCACCCTCATGAATCTTTGGTCAATAAAATAATGCTTCTTAAGTTAAAAGTATTCATCAAGTGTAAAACCCTAGCAAATACTTTTTTAATCACATTCTGTTATTTATATTATTTTTATGAATAACTATACATATGGGATCTGGCATTAAGAATTTTTAAAGATAATTATATTATAATTCTATTGTAAAATTAATTCTAGTAATGATTATTATCAGTATTATAAAATATTACTTAAAAGTTTTGAATAAAATTACTAAAATATTATAAAATATCAATATGTAAAAATATCATTAGGAAGTTGCAAGAATAATAAAAGGATCTTTTTCCAATACATTTACTGGCATATAATTCAAACATGTAATTTAATCATTCACATATTAAGAAGAGTTAATTAATATTTACCATAATCAATATTAGAACATCTTCTTCTCATACTTATGATTAAATCTCCATTTCTCCCAAGCTCCTATGCTATGCCCTAGGGAATTCTTGACCTATATAGTTTTCCCACAGATTTAGCTATCCTATATTTCATATAGAGAAAATCACATTAAACAAACAAAAAACCACAACAATGACAAAATAGAAAAAAAATCTAAAAGAAATGTGAAAATATTGAAAAGTAAAATGATGTTGAATGGGACATCAAAAGATAACTTGTTAAGTTTTAAACTAACTGCATCTGCAATAATCCACTTTCCACTATGCATGATAGCAAGTCTGTTCACATCCTAGTTTGTGATCAGAGGGGATTTTTCAGAGACTTTATCCATATGTATTTCCCATAATTTTTTTAATGGAACAACTTTAAATGAGTCATAAAGAAGATCAAATGATGAGATATTACAATTTGATATAACCAAATCTGCCATACTAAGCTTTAGAGTGCTCTCTTTCAGTGTTATCAAAGGGCATTCACTGGAGGCTTAATACACTTGTGAACCCTGCAAATGGATTTGGGGCTTCTACTGTCATTATAGCTTTCTGCAATTTAAATTTTGATACCATTCCTTCTTTCCAACTTGTATTTTATTATTCACAGTCCTTGGATCACACAGGCTGATGTGCTTCTTCCATGGCAATTTTGTTATTGCTTCACTTAGATGGATGATTGTTTGAAGACAAGATTTTAAGGCTCAGGCACTATACTTTCCGATAGCTGAGCTACTTGCCAATTATTCAAAATTATTCAAATTTGGTACAGTCCTCTTTAGCACTGTGCAACGATTTTTTAAAATTTCATTTGAATCCATTATGATTTTGCCCTTTTTATCTCTAATTCTATTTCTATCTTCACTTTTCTTTTGTTAACTGTCCTAATAATTGGTCAATTTTATTAATCTTTTTTTTTTAAACCCTACATCTTGTGTTGTTGATTTCTTTCAAACCTTTTTCCTTTATCCAATTCTTTTATCTCTGCATTTATTTATCTAATCATTCTGATTCCTCCTTTTCTGTTGTTGGAGCATTCCTGTTGGTGGGGGAAAGTGTTCCCTAGGGTATGGTTTTGGAGTTCTCCTTTTTTATTTGTGCACATTGATTGCTATAATTTGCCAACGCATCAGTGTCTTTGCTGTGTCACTGGTTTGAACATAATGTGTTTTTGTTCTCATTTAGTTCAAGGAGTTTCTTAAGTTTTGCCTCATGTGAGTCTTTTAAGTTGTTCATACTCCATATGTTTGTTTTTGTCTCTCCTCTTTCTATTGTTGACTTCCAGTTTTATTGCATAGTGACTTGAGAAAATGGATTGTGGAACTGAGTGGCTTAATTTTGTTGTTGTTGCTGAGACCTGCCTTGCGGTTTGACATGTGATTTATTTTAGAGTATGTACCACATGTGTATGCCTGTTGTTGCTGCTTCGAGGAGGTCCAGCTGGTGGATTGTGTTGTTCAGCTCTTCCATTTCTTAAGTTTCTTTTCTGATCAAAGGTGAAGAATCAAAGGCAATGGCGACCTTCAAAGGGCAGGAAAGAAGCTCAGTAGACATTCTTCCATTCTATTACTTAACTCGTTTACTGCCCAATTTTATCTTTAAAAAAATATTCTGGGATTCCTTTTGGTGAAGGATTTTAATTTTTCAGTATATTTCATTGTTCTTATGAGTATTACCTGCAGTTCCAGGAGGGAGCTACACACTGTTCTTTTGAATTCTGCTGCTGGTAGTTGCAGAACCTCTTCAGCGTCCTCCATTGGCTCTCGATGATTTTCACAGTTGGTTTTTGTTTATTTTTTGTCCCTGTTTGTCTTTATTTGGGAGGCCTACTGTGGTTGACTGCCGTTTTCTTGGCATTGTGGTACAACTTTTAGTGGTAGATAAACTGCTGGGTCATGTAGAGGCTATGTCCAGTGATAATGGAGAGTTCTAACAGGAGCTGAAAATATTCAGTGTTTACATAGTAAAATGATGAGAGAGCTGGGTAAATTGGGAAAGTGATGGGGACGAAGAGAGAGAAGAGAATCAAAGTTAGGCTTATAATAAGCAGCTGTGTGGATAGGCTTACAGATTTGTAAATATAATCAGAAAATGTATTTTTTGAAGGCCAGTCAGAATTATTGTTTCCTGGAAGTGTGTTTTATGAGGACAGAAAGAGCAGAAAGAGGTGATGAGTGGATATGCAGGGAGTCCCCAAACGCCAAACCAAATTCATTGCCATCCTCTTTGATGCCACCTCATTGGACGCCAAAAGATAGACTAGAACTGCCCTGGTGAGTTTCAGAGACACTGGAACTCTTTACAAAGACTGAAAGCCCATTGTTCTCTCACCGAGCACATGGTGTTTTTGAATTGATGACCTTGAGGATTACAGCCCAAAGAATAATCACCTTGCCACGTGAGCTCCTTTCTATGCACAGGGAAGAAGGGACCAAAGACTGACTGCCAGAACCTGCCGGCTAGGAGCAGTACCTCGGGGGTGGGGGGGTGGGGGGGGAGGGGGAGGGTGCATTAGGAAAAGAAAGACAAATAACACAGAGATGGGATTGGGAGGGCTACAGTTCAAGACTGCAGTCCCAAGTTTATTCTGAACAGTCTTCTTATACTATTTCTACGAAGAAGGATAAATCTGCTAACAAAGCAAAAGCAATTATTATCATTTCCATGTGCATGATCAAGAGTTTCTTGTACTTGTACCTGGATGGTTACACCTTGTCAGCTTCCCTGTACCTGGACTCAACCATCCGTGTTCTCAAGCTGAGAATAACCTCGATTGTCTTGTGATTAATGACTAAATCTGACAAGACACTATTAAGCTAGTTAATATTTTTCCAGTCCTGTTGGAACAGGAGAGCAGGCCTTTGGGGCCATCAGTCCACCAGGACAGCCTCACCTTTCGGGGAGGCAGATTCCTGGGACATCAGTCTACCTCAAAGCAGCTCCCCACATCTGGCGTGGCTTTATTGTGGGTGCTTAAATTCAGTTGTTATTTTATGACCACGGCCCTGTCTTTGCACTCAGATTGAGGGGGGGGGACCTTGTCTGAATGGGTATTTCATAAGCTGCAATCCTGCTGATTTTTACCTGTGTGTGTTCACACCGAACACAACACTGCAAGAGGAAGTGGCCAAGAACTAGAAAGCAATAATAGAACTAAAGTATGAAAACAAAAGAAAATAAAATAGAGTTAAGGAACAAAATTG
>PVJH01048241.1:0-10888 GCA_004026705.1 Nesogale talazaci | reverse complement strand
CCAGCCGCGCCTGCTGCCCAAGGGACCGCCACGTGCACCGGAGTCCCGGGGAGCGGCACCCAGCCGGGGCCCCGACCACTAGAGAGGCTGGGGCCCCCTCAGAACCCGAGAGCCTGCTGGCGGTCCCCAGCCCCGGGAAAGGGTTTCAGTCGAAGACAGCTCCTCTCCAAGTCCATGTCCACCAGCCCCGGGTCCGAGATTGGGTTCCCAGCTGGAGGGAGCTCAGAGCGACTCCCTGGAAGTCCGCCCTGTCGGATCCCGATTGGGATAGCCGACTCTCCACGCTCACCTGGTTGATCTCGCCTGTGAAGCAGGCATCCCGAGCTGGAGCCATACAGAGCCTGAGGAGGGCTTGTCACCGCGAGCTCCAAGTCAGGTTTGACATGCTGCATCAGAAGTGCTGTCCGGTCCCTGCCAGCCATTCCTGTCCCCCAGACTCCGGGGCCCTGGACCTGTACAGGGGCGTCCCCACCAGCCCTGGCCGCCTCCCAGGCTCAGAAACCTCCTGGCCACGAGTCCTTGTCCTGCATGGACAGCAGGAGGGCTCGGAAAAGCCAGCCAAGAGATGTCTGGAAGCAGGTCACCTCCGTTCCCCGCTCCCTTCCCAGGCTGGCCCCACGGAGACACAGATGCTGGGCAGTCTTCTCGAGGACAGGATGCTGCCACTCCCCGGAGCCGTCTCAACGCCTCTGAGCTGCGGGAGCAGCCGTTACCAGGACATCAAGGAGCAGTTCAGCAAGCTCCATGAGCAGCATTTCCAAAGGCCGCTGCCCCAGCAGACAAAGGAGCCTCTGGCTGCCAAGTGGCCTTCAGGTGGCCCCGACGTGAAAGCCCCGTGTGAGGACTTCCGAGGAAAGACCGCCATAGACTCTGCCTTCCAGAATCTCTGGAAGTCCCTGTCCTCAGGCCAGCCAAGCAGGAAAGGCCGTTTGGGCTCGCTGACAGCCAATATGTGTCCCTCCACAGAGTTCCCACAGGCATCCCGCAAGCGGCGGAGGTTATCAGAGCCCCTTCCGTGTGCGTGCTGGGCCGAGCCTTGGAGCTCGCAGGGGTGGGCAGAGCCATCCCGAGGCTGGGAGGCAAGCTCTGTCCTCTGGAGCCAGGCTGGGAAGAGCAGGTAACGTTTCCGCTGGCAGCGCACGGGTGTGTCTTCTTGGGAGAGCACTTTTCTCGTGGGTCAGGCACATTTCACGGGGAGGGGCGTTGAAGCAGAGCAGGGGTGCCCCTCCCAAATTTGCACCTCCACGGGAATGCTGCATCAATGGGGGTTTCTGGAAAACTGCCCCTCTTGGTGAAGCTGGCACACCTAGTCCTCACCTGTCAACACTCGCTACCCAACACGTTACATAATGGCCATGGTTGGGGCGGGGGTGGGGGGGGGAGGTTTGGGGATTGGGAGAAATACTCCGGCTGGCCCTGTGACGCTTGCTCTAGGCCCCGCACGGGATGCTACCTTCCATTTACCCACGGTCACTCGGTTCAGCCTTGGAGGGCACAGGTAGTCAGGGAGTCCAGGTGAGGGCTCAAGGGGACTGGGGAAGAAGTCGGGGAGGCACAAGGGAGCGAGGCGAGTAGGTCACATAGCAACAGTGGACAGAGAACAAGTGGGGTGGGCTCCCCCAACTCTCACCACTCAATGAGTAATTGGAGAGTGGATATGTTTCTAACTTCTTCAAAACTGGTCTGAACATGGCGACTTTCAGCAGACCTGTGCCTCTGCGGCCCCAGCTCCTCCATCCCTTCCCTATGCTCTGCCCACCGGCTTCTTCTCGGCTCTCCAACCCACATGACTCACTCTCAGAAAACCTGCCATAAAACCTCAGGGTACTTGGGCTAGAAATGGGCCCCAGGGCCATAGATGTAGAATAACCCTTCCTTCCAGAAAGTTCCCACTGTGACGGACGTCGCTGGTCAGGCCCCAACTGTGGCCCTGTCTACCTTCCCTCCTGCTCACAAGAAACCGCACTGTTAGAGCTCCCGCGAGCCGACCCCTTTAACCATGCGGTTAAGCACCAGCCCAGGAGGTGGTGGTCCATGCCCACGGCCTCAGGTGTCCCCAGGCTGTGCCCTCGGCCCAGCAGGTGGCACTTGGGGGGACATGCCCAACCTTGTTCACTCGAGGTGAATGGGATCATGATTTGGGTGACTTCTGTCAACTAGGGACCTCCCAAGATGAGACTGGGCCTGGCATCACCCACCCAGCACATGCCACCGTCAGCACAGACTCGGGCAGGAACGGGCAGTGTTAAAAATCTGAGGCAGGGCTGCCATCTTGAATTTGACTAAACTCACTTCCTATGCTGTTTCCCCATCCCCTCACCAGGAAAGAACCCAGGATGGATGAGAAAAGTGACTGATTTCAAAACTCGGCCCTGGAAAAATAAAGACCTGCCACCTAGGCGTTTTGGAGTGCTGGACCTCTTCCCCTTTGCCCCCCCTTCGGCTTTTTGTTGGGGGTGTTTGGGTTCTCAAAAAAACGGGAGATACTGCTAGATACCATCTGCTCCCCCAAAGCCAACCTGTGTCTGTGTCACCCAGGGCCCTGAGCTCTTGGGTAAATAAAGCTACTCATCTAAGATGTTTCAACACATGTTCTAACTCATGAGTCCTTTAAAAAGTTAGCATTTTCACAGAATCCTCCAAGCCTGAGAGTGAGCGCCAGGTGCAGGAGCCTGAATCTGCAGGGCCGGGCAGCCGCATCCAGTGGCACAGGGATGGGAACTCGAGGGGCAGTTTGATGCCATCCTCCATGGCCGATGTAGGGCTTCATCTTTGTATCAGGATCCCTGGGCGCGTAGTGATCGTAACAATCCGCGGGAGAGGGGGCAGTGGCCCTCCATCAGGATGACCTTGGAGACCCCACAGACTGTTCTCTGCCCTGTAGGGTCACTGAGCCTCAATCCGTTCTGTGAGTGGGCGTGCTTTGGGGTTTCAGCTACCAGCTGGTTTCAAACTGCCAACTAAGCGATGAGCAGCCCCTGCGTGACCCTCTTACCCCTGGGCCATTCCCCGTTCTTGGAGCAAGCGCTAAGCACGCCGAGCGCCAGGAACCTGCACAAGTGCGTGCGTCTAAGGTTACCTGAAGCAAACCCTCCAAAAACCCAAATGGCTGCCATGGAGCCCGTGCCGACTCCACAGCGACCCCGTCGGTCGCAGAGTGGAACTGCTCGTCTGAGAGCCGGTCCTGGCGGAAGGATCTGGATCCCGCACTTATTAGCCCGTAACAAAGGGGCCATGAAGTCCCAGCGCAGGGAATGGGTTGCTGGGAGAGGGTGATGCGGCCGGAGGCTGGAACAAAGTGATTGGAAAGCTGCCATCAACCCTGCCCGTAAATCAATCCCCGTCTCCTAGCAGGGGCCCGTGTGCCTGCTGCTAACATTCACTGCCATCGAGTCGATACTGGCAGAGACCCCACAGGGCCGAGCGCCACTGCCCCTGTGAGTTCCCCAGACCGTGACTCCTCAAAGGAGTAGAAAGCCCCGTCTCTCTCTGGAGGAGTGGCTGATGGTTTCAAACTGTTGACCTTGCAGTTAGCAGTCCTCTGTGTAGCCACGATGCCCATCAGGGTTCCTTGGGGCAAACCCCAGAGGGGGTGTGTTATTGGGACAGGTATGGGGTCAACGTGCCCAAGTCCCCTGCGGGTGCAGTCCACTCAGCAATGGGGGCATCGCCAGGGCTGCCAGCGTGATGGGCGGAAGCGCTGTGGGCCCACCAGGGACCCAGTGGGGGCCCACACCTGTCTTTGGCATGGCGAATCCATCTCTGTCCCAAAGCAGCTCAATCTTGAGGACGTCACAAATAACCTCTCCCCCATCCATGCCCGGCCATTTCTTGATGGTATTTTATTACCCAGAGGCTGCACTTGAGACATTTTAATCCTTCCCCCTGGTTTCTAGTGCTTAAAGAAACCTCCCCTTTCCTGCGCTCTTTGAATGTTCTTAAAGCTCTGTCCTTTGAGTGTGATTTTAGCCACCCCCTCCTCCTTTTGCCCCCAGGAGGGGGGGGGGTGTGGAGGGGGGATGGAACGCCAACTCCACACACCAGCAGCGGTCCCTCCAGGATGCAGATGGACAGAAACCCCACCCACCACAGCGCAGTCCTGGGCACCGGGCAAAGGAGCGTCCTGCTGTTTGTTGCCTGGGCACCCAGCCCACCGTTACTGCCTCCAGCCGTGTAGTGGGTCCCATCCACAAGTCCCACGTCACCTACCGTGGGGGCCTCAACCTGAGACACATCTCCCGCCCTCCCTACCCTCCAGGCCCATGGACGAGCACAGGGGTGGGGTTCCTCTGCGGGGTCTTGTCCCAGGCCTCACATCTAGCCATCCAAACACAGCTCCCCAGTTCTGCAGCAGGGTCACCCCGGCCCATTCTCTCTGTGTGTCCTTCTTGGCCAGGGGAAAGGGGCAGCCCAGCTGGGTGGCGAGGACCCAGCACACATTGGTGGGGGGCAGGGGGAGTGGGGAGGGGGGCCGGATGTCTCAGGTCCTCTGAAGGGAAAAGGCAAACAGGATGGCCCCAGCCCTCCTTCAGCCCCCTGGGATGCCGGGTGGTTGGTGGGAGCCATTCCTGAGGGAGGAGGGGCAGAAAGACCCCGCTTATCTCAGAGCCAGAGGTCAGTTCCCTTAAAGACTTGCTGGAAGGGGCCAGGTGGCCCCGCTGGTGTGGCAGCTGCACGTGGACTCTAGGAAGTGCTTTCAGGGGAAGCCAGAAGCCCGTGCTGACTGCGGTTGTCCAGGATCCTCAAGGTCTCCAGGGCTGCCCGCCGCACGCCGGGGTCCGTATCCAGCTGCAGCTCCTGGAACTCTGGGAGCAAGAATGAGCGAGTGAGAGAGAGAGAGACAGGGGGCCACAGCTTCACTCTAGGAGCCACTGCTGACCGTGTGTGTGTGTGTGGGGGGGGTCTTTGCCCTGCTCTGGTGGGCCTTGGTGAGGACAGGCATTGGGACCTGCTGTAAGGGTGGCTGGTCATAGTGACCGAATGGGGCGTATGCCCCCTCATTCAGCTTTGGCGATGTTCAAGGCCACAGGCCCACCCTGGTTGGCCACAGTGACCATAAAGGTCTATGCCCCGCCCTCCCTGGTTGCCTGTGGTGACCATGGGGGCCACAGTCCTGCTGTGGTCAGCTGTGGTAGCCAACGGCACAGGTGGGATTCTCTTGTATCAGAGACTCAGGGTGGGGCTGGGGGGTCCACAGACCCATCCCACCTCTTGGAGTCTTCCCCCTACCGTGGACCTTGCCCCCATCCAGGCCCAAGTATACAGGAGAGGCGCCGAAGGCCTGACTGGAGCCACAGAAACCACAGGGGACCAGAGAGCGTCCCTCTATCAACAGTCCTCTCCCAGGGAGGCCCTGACCTATCCCTGGCCCCAACACGACAGGGGGTGGGAAGGGGGCCTCCTGGCTGGCTTCCCTGGGCCGAGGTCCACAGGGCATCCAAGTCCCCGCATGACTGACCATTCCGCAGCGCTGGGAAGTCCAGCTTCTTCAGGTAACTTGTGGCCATCTGATTCATCAGGATGCCTGAAAGGAGAGCCCGGGCAGGCTCGGAGCACCAGGCTGGGGGCGCCACGGAACCAGCCTGCCTCTCTCGGTGGGCAGACATGGTGCACCTCCTGAGGGTGGGAGGAGGAGGACCCCCCAGCATTGGGACAGTAGACTGGTAGGTTCCAGGGTGGGGATTAGACCAGCTGGGGTCTCAGTGCTGCCACCCAGTGCCCCCTCCCCACTCCAGAGCCCAGCATGCTGGCTGCAGTTCATTGATGAGGCCCTTCAGGACCACTCTACACTGGGAAGGAGGTTAGAGGGAGCTGTGTGCTCACCTGCCAGGTTACAGGCAGCCACTCTGACCTGGGATGAGTTGCTTTTCAAATAGGAGACCGTGTCTAACAGGAAGCTGTAGAGCACCGTAGGTTTCTTCTGAGTCTGCAGAAGACAAGAGGCTCAGCTTGGGGTAGGGTCGGGGGTCTCCTGGGACTGAAGGGTCACCTCCTGCTGGCCCCCTTGTCAACGACATCCAGGTTCCTATAGCTGAAGACCAGCAGGGGCAGCTGCCCACCCCTGGACCCGTGGCAGATTAGGTAACAAGTGATTCGAGGGCCTCCAGCCCCTGTTCCATTCTTGGCTGGCCCCAGAGAGAATACTGCGTTTTTTTAGACCAGCATCATCCAACCCGGTGGCTTCCGGGTACTGGAGATGCAGCCCGCCTGCACGGAGTGAAAAGCACCTTCTGGATTTTGAAGGCGAATATAGATAAGCAAGGTGCCACGTGCATCACTCTTGATTGGGTAGAGGGTGAAACGAGACTGTGCGGGCTCTAGACCCACCAAAAAGGAGTCACATCGCATGCATGGTCAAAGAGAGCGTGTCCAGCTCTGCTCTGAAGCCCAGGGCGATCGGGGATAGAAGAGCAACCGCACACCTACACAGAAGATCCATGAACACAACTGCCAATCACTGTTGTGCAGCCACCACGAAAGACAACAGAGAAAAATGCAATTCCTTCTGTACCGAATCATGACGCCTGCCGTCAAGATGCTTCTCGGAGAGTTATCGGAAATTGGGACGTAAACGTTGGAAGTGAAGAAGGCCTGGTCGTTGCAAACTATGGGCCTTGGGGTAGAAATGATATTGGAGCGTTTGTGACACAATCTTGCAAGGCCAGCAGCTTCTTCACGGGAAACTGCCTTTGAAAAACCAAACGAACAGGCTGTGGTGCCTAGACACATGCACCTTGCCAGATGGCACACACCGGAGTCCAACAGACTACTTCTGTGCGAAGAAGTCACGGAGAGGCTCCTCACCTCAGTCAGAACACGGCCAGGGACCGGCTCCACCAGTGACTACGAATTGCTCAGGTCTGAGTTCAAGTTGAAGCTCAAAATTAAAAAAAAAAAAAAATGAAAGCAAGCCAAGATCCGAAAGTAAAATAAATGAATAAATAAATAACCTTGAGCCTGAAATTGGAGGCCATCTCCAGTATAGATTTGACTCATGGAACTCTAATGACAAAAGACCCGGTGAGTTCTGGGTCTTTTCACCATGACAGGAGAAGGCCACTTAAAAAAACAAAAAACAGGAGAGAAAGCAAAGCGCAAAAGAGATTTCAGAAAAAGAGATTTGCAACCTGCTCTTTCATGTAGCATCGGGAAAAGCAGCCAGAAGAAAAAGTGAAGGAGCTGAAAGGGAGAGGCCAGAGGGTGGATCGATAAGAGAAAATAGAATACCCTGATGCGATGCGCAAATGCAAGGAGTTAGAAAATAATCAGGGGGGAAACGTGCTTCGGCTTTCTCAAACTGAGTGACGTGGAGGAAAAACTCAAACCTTGAGTGGCCATGCTGAGGGATGGTGTGGGCAGAATATTGAATGATGCACGAAGAAACAAAAGAAGGCGAAAGGAATATGCAAAGCCACTCAGAGAGAGAGAGAGAGAGAGACTGGTGGAGGTTCATCCATTTCAGGAGGTAGCCAAGCATCGAGAACTGATGGAGAAAGTTCAAGCTGCACTGAAGGCATTAGTGAGAAACAGGGCTCCAGGAATTGACAGGACACCCAGTGAGATCATTTAACAAAAAAGTGCCCCACTGAAAGCACCTGCTCATCTACGCCAAGAAATTTGGGAGACGGCTAACCTGGCCAGCCCGCTGGAAGAGACCCCTATGGGTGCACGGTCCAAAGAAAGGCCATACAAGGGAATGTGAAAATTATCAAACAATCTCAGTAACACCACACGCGAGTTGACTCGTACTGCTTCCTCACCAGGATGGAGCACATGGTCATCTGGAACCCCATCATCTCGTCCGCGCTGGGAGTGCTCTTCCCAAAGGGTCTCTCCAGACCCTTGCAGCCCCAAAAATGAAGGCACTGGAACATGGTCTCTGAGCAGGCCTGGGAGGGGCAGGGAGACACAGCAGGCATGAGGTGGGTCCAGGGCCACTTATGCATGGGTGGGAAGGTGGGTAACAAAGCTGGTGGGGGGGGGGCAGCTTGGAGTCAGTGCCAGAGTCACTGCCACCTATGTCATTTTTAAAAGTCCTTTCTCTTGGGTGTGTGGGGACAGATGATGAGTGCTTGGCTGCGTGGCCAAAGCTTGGAAGTTCTGATTTATTGAGAGGCACCTGAAGAGATTACTAGTGAACTACTTCCAGACCCTCAGCCACTGGAAGCCCACTGGAGCAGAGTTCTGCTCTCCCACACACACAAGTCCACCACGAGGCAGAGTCCACCCCAGGGACTGCGGTTTCAGGCTGGGGCTTTTGCGGGGGTGAGGGGGGGAATAAGGCCAGAGGCAGCTCCACACCAAGCCCCACTGGCCCCCTCAGCCAGGACCTCCTGGCCTCAGCAGTCACACTGGGACCTGCAGAACTGGATCCGGGCCAGAGTCTGGCAGAGCAGACTAGAGGGGGAAGGTCCCACCTTCCTCTGAGACCCTTCCTGCTTTTTCCTCCTGGCCATGCTGTCACCAGCTCGAGCCTCTGCCTTCTAGGGCAGTTGGGACAAGAAGTGTACTTGCAGGAGTGTGGGTGTGGGAAGAAGGTGCTAGGGCATTTGTATCCCAGACTGGGGGCACCTGATGTCCTTTCTTGGTTTCCCTGCATCCAATTGTCCTCTTGCATGTCTTCCTCAGAGTCCCATCACCATTCCCCAGACCAACCCCCGTCTCTGAGTCCATTCATGATACTCTTGCTGATGGAATCCCTCAGTCTCCATGTCTCTGTGTGTGTCCACCCATGACCTCGTTACTGATGTTCCTCATTCTCCATGTCTGTGTGTGTCCATTCATGACACCATTACTGATGGAATCCCTCATTCTCCATGTCTCTGTGTGTGTCCATGACACAATTGCTGATGAAATCCCTCAATCGCCATGTCTGTGTCTATTCATGATGTCATTGCTGATGGAATATCCTTCATTGTCCCTCTCTGTGTCCACCCATGACCTCGCTGCTGATGCTGTTCCTCATTCTCCATGTCTCTGTGTGTCCATTTCATGATATCATTGCTGATGCAATCCCTCATTCTCCATGTCACACTGCTTTTGTTGATGGAATTTCTCAGGTCCCCCCTCCTCCCGCCATTGTGTCCCTGAAGACGTTGTTACTGACAGAGCTGCTGTGTCTCCCTGTCACTGTGTGTCCCTCTAAGTGTCTTTGTTGATGGGGTCTTTCAGAGACACCTCACCTCTATCCTGCCCCCATCACTGTACCCCTTCACACCATCATGGTTGGAGTGGGTTGGTTCTCTCTGTCTCTGTGTGGCCCTTGGTGACATCGTTGGCAGAGTCCCTCAGGTCCCTCCATCTCTGTCTGTCCCTCCACTGTGGGTGGAGTTCCTCACTCTCCCAATTCCGGTTCCCCTCACAGTTGTCCCTGCTGGACTTTCTCATGCTTTCCCCATGCTGTGACTTCATGACACTATCCGTCTGTCCCTTTGTGCAGTCCTGTGCATGGAGCTCTCCAAGCTCCCTGTCTCTGTGTGCCTGCTCAGGGCATCATTCTGGACAGATGGAGTGGGCATGGTGGACCTGCTGGCCAGGACTGTGGTAGAAGAGGTGCCTCTAAGAGCCTGGCCACTCATCAGCACACCTTTCAAGGAGCTGCTTCTGGGAGACCTGGGCAGGGTGGGAGGCAGGCACAAAGGCACTGGTGAGGGGTGGGGGACCTCCAATTTCCTTGGGAGCTACACTGACATGCCAGAAAGTCCTCAGCACTCAGCCCCAGCACTGAGTGCCTCGTCCTCTGAGGGTTCACCTAATGCTCAAGGGACCTGGCTACTGTTACTAGGGACCAAAGGTCACCTCTTCTCAGAGGGGTCTTGTGTTGATGCAGCCCCCCACCAAGCCCCCCCAGAGCGAGGGGCAGAGAGCACCATGGAGTCTGGACCTGGGGAAGTGGCGAGGGGAGAGTGTATCTGCAGGCGTGGACAAGGAAAGCGCAGACCATGCTGGGCTTGCACCCCGCACAGCCGGACCACAATCTTCTGGGCCTGTGTGGGTGTCAGGGTGGAGCTGGGCTCCATCGGGCTGTCAATAACTGCTTTCAGAAATAGGTGGCCAGGCCTTTCTTCCGCCTGCTACCTTTGAGTGGATTCCAGCCTCCAACCTTCTGTGAGGCACCCGTTTGTGTCCCCCAGGGGGTCCCATGCAGATTGCTCCTAGTGAGCCCCCCACAGGTGCCAGAGGGCTCTGGGGGCACCAGGTCTTACTCTGGCTACACACGGGCTGGGGTCCTGGCAGTGCAGCAGGAGGGGGACCCAAGCTTTCTTCAGCTCCACCTTGAAGAGGTGCTTCTTGGAGATCCGGACCACCATGGCCAGCTTCCCAAAGAGCACAAAGGCTTTGAGTCTCAACAGCTCGCACTCCTGTGGCCAAAGGTCATGGGCTAGGTCAGAGCTTCTGTGGGGACAAGTCCCAGAGGCCCTGTCCTTCCATGGGGACCATCTCCACCCACACCCTCGGCCCCAGAAGCCCTTCTGGGTCATCCCATGGAGTCTAGGCAACACTCTGGGATCAATGACCACCTCCTTCCCAGAAAGGGGCACTTGTGCCACCTGGGAGCACCTGCCACCTCCTGGTCCTGGTCCTTGTGGGTGGTCACAGGGGATCTAGAGCTCAAGGACCCAGGGGAGTAAGGGATGAAGGACCCCCATGCATCCTCAGACCCCCAGCTGTGGATCCTCTAAAACATGGAACCACCGTGGGTTGTTTCAAGACCCCCATAGCAGCGAGGGGCTGAGTCTGGACCCACACTCAGCTGCTGGCCCAAGGACTGGAAGTTCAAGTCCACCCAGCAAGCAGTGCCTTGGAAGAAAGTCCTGGTGATCTTTTGGAGAATCAGCTGCTGAGACCCTCATGGGACACAGCATCACCTCGATGGCTTAGGGAGGGG
>PVJH01048240.1:0-10892 GCA_004026705.1 Nesogale talazaci | reverse complement strand
GCTCCGGCGCCGCCTCCTGCCCGGGGGCCCCCTGCCCGCCCCGCGCCCGCCCGCGCCCCGCGCCAGCCCCGCGCCCTACCGCCGCCCCCGCTTCCTGCGCGGCTCGGGCCCCGCCGCCGACGCCCCCCGCCGCCGCGACCACCGGCCCGTGCGCAGCCCCGCGCGCGGCCGCCCCCTGCCCTGGAACGCGGGCTACGCCGAGTGAGTGGCCCCGCCCGGGACCCCCGCCCCGGGAGACCCCCTCCCCACCCCCCCGGGGAAGCGCCTGGGTGGGACCCCCTGCTGAGTGCCGCGCTAGCCGCCTTCCGAGAGGGCTCACAGGCGGGCATCCCCACCCCCCTTGGCATTGGCATTCTGTGACATCGGTGAGGCAGGGGTTTGGGCCGAGCAGGCCAAGGCGCCCCAGGCTCCCCCCCACCCCCCGCAGCGATCTGGGGTCCTCCCAGCGGGCCCAAGTCAGCAGGCAGCCTCGGAGGCCCGGCTGGGCGGGCACGGGGTGGCTAGCAAGGTGCCCGTCAGGGAGAGCAGGCCTGGAGGCTGGCTCAGGAAGGCTGCTCTCTGTGTGTGTGCGATTTCTCTTTCTCTCTCTGTCTCTGTCTCTCTCTGTGTCTCTGGAGGACTCACGGACCACTCACTCCCTGGCCTCAGGATCATCAATGCAGAGAAATCCGAGTTCAATGAGGACCAGGCCGCCTGCGGGCAGCTGAGCATACGGAGATGTGAATTTGGAACCACTGAAGAGGACCAGGAGTGGCTGACCCTGTGCCCAGAGGAGGTGAGCGAAGTCGCCCTGGCGCCCCGCCCCTCCCCTCCCCGGGCAGCCTGAGGTCCCTGCCTACTGCCTGCCCTCAGTGGGAGGCCCGGTGGGCCTGAGCTGAGCCCCTGCCACACAGTTCTTGCTAGGTCATTACTGGGCCCTGTTCGACGGGCATGGGGGCCCCGCAGCTGCCATCGTGGCTGCAAACACCCTGCACGCCTGCCTGCGCCGGCAGCTGGAGGCCGTGGTGGAGGGCCTGGTGGCCACTCACCCCCCCATGAACCTCAGCGGCCGCTGCGTCTGCCCCAGTGACCCCCAGTTTGTGGAGGAGAAGGGCATCAGGGCCGAAGACGTGGTGATTGGGGCTCTGGAGAACGCCTTCCAGGAATGTGTGAGTGTGGGCTCGGGCCCAGGGGCGGGGGCTCTGCTTGGAGGCTTGAGGGTGCTCTGGGTTGTGGAGGAGGCTTGGCCGGGCATGCGATGGGATGGCGGTCACCGTGCAGCCGTGGCTTGGAAGGAGGACGAGGCTGGGCTTGGTTGGTCCAGATTGAAAGGCCGCCCTCCTCATCCTTACCACTCATCCCGCCAGTCTCCTGTGCTGGGGCGTCCGCCAGGTCTTGCTGCACGCTCTCATGTCCGGCCCGGTTTCTCTTCCTCCCGTGGTGGCTATCTGGGCTGGGCGGGCCAGACCTCCCGGTGGGGAAGTGAACCTGAGGGTGGGAGTTGAGGTGGGAGCCTGGGGCAGTGAAAGTGGTTGCTCAGGTGACCCTCTTTGCCCAGGATGAGTTGATCGGGAGGGAGCTGGAGGCGACCGGCCAGGTGGGCGGCTGCACAGCCCTAGTGGCCATGTCCCTGCAGGGGAAGCTCTACGTGGCCAATGCCGGAGATAGCAGGTCAGTGAGTCCCGGGGAGAGGGCAGTGGAGGTGGTGAGAGGGAGCTGGGAGCTGTGAAGTGCACGCAGAGAGGATGACTGGCTGGGGTGATTGACCAGTGGGGGCCCAGGCTGCCTAGGGCAGTTGGGGGTCTCGAGCCAGCTGGAAGAGCTGACCTTCACCAGAGGCCATGGACAGTCATGGAGGGCTTTGTCAGGGGCTGGCCTGGGCAGAGCTGGCTCCTTGGGGCTAGAGCGAGAAGGGGAGGCTGTGGGTAGAGAGGTGGACTCCCCCTCTGCCCACCCTCCTCCTCCCAGGGCCATCTTGGTTCGGAGAGATGAGGTCCGGCCCCTGAGTGCTGAGTTCACCCCCGAGACGGAGCGGCAGCGGATCCAGCACTTGGTAGGTCCCTGCCGTGCGCGTCCCAATGCCTGGGTCTTCAGGGCCTCTGGTAGGGAGCCTGACCCCAGCTGGGCCTCGGCCTCCTGCCCTGGCCAGGCTTTTGTGCATCCAGAGCTCCTGGCCAGTGAGTTCACCAGACTGGAATTCCCTCGGAGGCTGAAGGGAGACGACTTGGGGCAGAAGGTTTTGTTCAGGGACCATCACATGATTGGCTGGTGAGTGGAGCGGGCCGGGTCGGAGGGGACGGCGGCCGCACAATGGGAGCCCCTGAGGGTCTGGGTGCTGGGCCCTGGGCCCTAGGGCTGGGCTGATGCTGGTGCTTTGCCTGGTAGGAGTTACAAGCACGTGGAGAAGTCGGATCTCAAGTACCCACTGATCCACGGGCAGGGCAGGCAGGTCAGCACCTGGCACCCCTCTAAGTGACCCTCTTAGCTGCCCCTTGCAGAGGTGGGAGCTCCTTGGTCCCTTGCTAGTGGCTGGGACCCTGGGGTCTGCTTTGAGGCCCCTGTGTCCCCCTTCAGCCCTAGGCTCCGGAGGCTTCTCCCCAGGTACGACCTGACCCGTGGACATTCTGGGTGTCCGTGGGGTTCCTTGCCTCACACACCTTTGTCCTAGGCTCGTTTACTAGGGACGCTGGCTGTGTCCCGGGGCCTGGGAGACCATCAGCTCAGAGTCTTGGACACAAACATCCAGCTCAAGCCCTTCCTGCTCTCTGTCCCACAGGTGAGGGGCCTTGTGGCCCGCCCAGAAAGGGGGAAAGGGTGCAGTGGGGTGAGCCAGAAAGGAGGAGCTGAGGGTCCCCGGGCTTTGATCACAGGTGACCGTGCTGGATACCGGGCAGCTGGAGCCACAGGAGGACGACGTGGTTGTCATGGCAACAGATGGGCTCTGGGACGTGCTGTCCAATGAGCAGGTGGCTCGGCTTGTGTGGAGCTTCCTCCCTGGGAAGCGGGAGGACCCACACAGGTACTGGGGCTGCCGGGGGCCAGCGTGCTGACTCATCTTTCCTTCCCCAAGACCTCTGGGTGGGCTCTGCAGTCCAGTCTATGGCCTCAGGCTTGGGACTGGCCCAGCCCACAGTCCTAAGGGTCTAACCCTATGCAAGGAAGCTCTTCCCCAGGGCTGGGCCTGCCCAGTCTATCCCATCTGCATCTGCAGGATGGTCCATCCGTCCCCACAGGTTCTCGGAGCTGGCCCAGATGCTGATCCACCAAACCCAGGGGACAGGGGACAGCCCCCCAGGAGAACAGGTGTCCTATGATGACGTCTCTGTGTTCGTAATACCCCTGCATAGCCAGGGCCATAGAAGCAGTGGCCACTGAAGACGGGCAGGACACCGCATCGCGGGACCCCTTGGGCTGGTGCGGTCATGCCATGGAGAGCAGGCGCCTCCTGCCTTGTCCCCAGACACTGCCCAGTCTTCTGCCCCTCGCTCCCCTGCACCTCCCTTTATACCAGGCAAGTCAGAGCTGGATGAGGGCCGGGTGCTGCTGGCTCACCAGACAAGCACCCTCCTGCTGTCAGTCACGTCCCTGGGGTGGGGACTCCACACACAGGCTCCTCAACAGACGGACACTGGGCTCGGGGTACCAGCCAGAAAGGACAATCAGGCCCACGTTTCCAGCCCATAATTGTCCATGAAGGACAGGAACCTTTAGGTGGCCTCCTGGCTGAATGAGCATCTTGAAGACAGCCTCTTCTCCACAGGAGGCCAAGCCCAGGGCTTGGAGCTTGCAGGGCTGAGCCCCAGGGGGCATGAGGGTACAGCAGAGGGGGCCGGGGGCTGAAGGGAAACTGGCCCCATTGGTACTTCTGCCGGTTGCCCCTCATCACCTATTAAATGGCTTTGTGCATAACAGCCCTGCTGGATTGTGGACAGCTTTGGCTCTGTTGCAACATTCTAGTGGGATTGGCCTCGGCTCTTCCTGGTGAGTGCCTGGGTCAGGGCAGTGCTTGCTCTGCTCTGCGGTCCTCTCCCTGTGCGAGCCCCCGCCTCCCCGCCCCCTCCCTCTGGAGAAAATGGTTGCCCAGGGAGCAGAGGCCTCCACCACTGGCTGTGAACAGAGTGGTCTTCGCCTTCACAAGACTGCTCCCAACTGGCACTTGCCATGGCTCCGGCGCGCAGGAGTGGTGCAGCTGCCCCCTGCCCCACACTTCTTCCAGGTGGCTGGGTTGAATTCTTGGCTCACACTCTAGCCTGTGCCCAGGAAGGAGGCCCAGTAGGTGCCAGAGCCGACAGCCAAGCGTCTCTACTTGACCCACCTGCCTCATCTTGCCGAACCTCATCTGCCCAGTCTCTTAGGCCCCACCTCTCCACAGAAGGAAAGAACTACCAAACGCTTCCCTTCACACAGCCCAACTTAACCCGCACCTGTCCTCCACTGGGTCCTGGGAGCTCTGGGCAATGTCTCCTAGCACATCCCCACCCCTCCCTCAGCAAGGCAGGGGCAGTCCTGAGTCTACTTTACCCGCAGCCCCCAACTGGCCCGCTCTGCTGGTCTCCTACCCAACCCGCTGCCTGCTCCAGCTCCTCACACCGTGAGACTCTGGTCTGCAAGGCAACCCCAAAGAGGGGCAGTGGCAGGGCTGAACCAGGTGTCTTCCCCCACCACCCCCTCCAGGTTTGCTTCCTCCCCTGGCACTCCTGTCCATGCCAGTGGGTCTTCTCTGATTCTGGTCCAGAGAGCAGGGCAAGAGGCGGGCTATACCCAAAAGGCAGACTCACCCAGGGGACAGCTGGCTGCAGGTAGAGAGCCAGGCTTGGCCCCAGATCTGGACCTCCTAAGCCTTGTTGACCAATGTGGACGAGAGGGAAGATGGCCTGGGGTTAGAGCAGCCCGGGGCGGTGGCAGGTGCAGTCGTTAAAGGTGAAAGTGGCTTTTCTCCCTCGTTCGGTCCTGGCTGCTCTTGCAGAATTCTGGTGGCTGTGCTGACAGCTGGGCCAGCCCAGCAGGCCCCGTGAACCAGGAAGCGGCCCATCTGCCCTGCAAGCCCCTCAACTCAGGAAAGGGCTGGACCCATAAAATGTAGCACAAGACCATAACGTGGAAAAAAATGTTTATTTGTTAAGTACAAAAGGGACATAAAATCGTATGTACAGCAGAGTAACAACTATGTAAACACACGGAAAACTATGCACCAAGATGTCTAGGTAACATTTAACACCACGAAGTCCAATGATGGTAACATTTGGGTGGCAAACTGATTCTAATAAAAACCTGTCTTAATCAACATTGTGGTTGCTGACGTTCTCAAAGAACACTGCTCTGGGTGGTGGTGGAGCGGTAGTGTTGCTGCCACACCTAGCAGGGGCTTTGGCCCCGTTCTGGGAAGAGCTGAGTGGTCCAGGTCCTTCCCCCCAGGTAGGGGCAGGGCTGGTGTCACTGTGCCCTGCCCCCCTCCTCTGCTGTCACGTCATCCGGGGCTTCTGGCCACTTCCCTCGCCCTGCCAACTTGAGCTGGTGCAAGTGAGCCGCCAGCCGCTTGGCCTGTTTGCACGAACCGAAGCTGACGCGGTGTAACTGCCTCGAAGGTGACTCCACGCAGGCCTGCCGTGGGCCGCCACGGAGGCTGTTGTACCTGCCTAAATGTGGGAACTACACATGACATGCCGCCTGGCCGGCTCTGGAAGGCCAAGAGCCAACTTCTGCTGGTCTCAGCCTGCAGCCGGCCCAAGGAGCAGGGCGGGCACCCTGTCCCCAACTGCTGCTTGCCAGCCAGACACAAGCAGCACGCGAGAGTGACGGTCATGTGCACACAGGCGCGGACAGGGCGCCACTGGGCAGAAGGGCTAATACTGCAGAGAGGGCCCCAAAGTGCCATTGCGGGAACTGGGTGGGGGTCGCCCCCAACCCTCCCTTAGCTGCCATGAAAACAGCAAACACCTGAAGCTTGGCTTCTCGGAGTTTCCTGAAGGAAAGTGGTGGCGGGAAGATGCACTAATACTGCAGGCCAACACTACAAGCAAGGAACTGGCTCTCTTGGCTTCAGACCGCTCGACTCCGAGGGGCTGCATAGACGGAACTCAGCTTCCACCACACCCCCGTGTGTGTGTACATATATAGAGAAAGATGCATAAGGAAGCATCAATAAGTTCATGGTCAAATGGAGTTGAAAGATGATGGGCTTTCCCCACAAACTTCCTGAAGCTCCCTCCAATATATAGTTTCTGTGTGTGTGTGTGTATATGTGTATATATATATATATATATATATATATATGCACGTGTGTTCGCACCCCACACAGAGATTTAGATAAAGGAGCACACTGTGCTAAAATACAATGGGAAGTCAAAGGTCATATGTAAAAAGGTTAAAGAGAACATATAACACAGGCCTAGAACCAGCTCTTCGCTGGGAGCTGGGAACGGGTGGGCACCACCTGGAGGCTATGTACAGTCGGGTGGGCGGGGAAGCATCAGTGTAAACAACTCTGACTCACTCCACAGGACTGGCCGGCCACGGAACGCGCCGGGTCTCACGCACCAAACAGTCCCCTTGCATTTGCACACAGCCAGGCTCCCAAGGGCAGCGTCTGTCCCGATGACGATGGGCAACTAACTGTGCAGAGACGCTGCTAAACCACCCAGCCTAGAAACTCATCTCTCCCCCGCTCCCCTCCTTTCAGGTTACTGGGCCTTTTACTCCCCGATGTCCAGGGCCATGAGGCAGCTCTGACCCCCCCTCCCCCAAGTACCTGCAGGGCTGCCTGGGAAGCAAGGTCTCTCTCTAGCTATAACGGTTCTGTCTCTCCAAGAGACTTCGTGAAAACTGTCTTCTGCAAGTGTTTGGCACCCAAGAAAGATGATGGCTGTGGAGCAAAGCCACAAGGACCGGGGAGATCCAGTAAGGAAACATGCAGGGCAAAGGGCTGAGCTGCCCCCGCATCTCAAAACCGAAACTGCCGCTTCCCGTGCATCTAAAGGGGGGTCGGGGTTGGGGGGGGGGGTACGCGTGTGCACAATGAACGAGTCACCAGAGCCTCAGCAGCAAATACATTCAGCACTGAAGGCGCCGTGCCAACTCCATCGTGAGTCTGGTCTCTCCTCTGGGGGGCGTGGTGCAGGAACAGCAGAGACACCTGAGTCCCCACGGGTCTGTCGCACCCAGAGTCCTTCTGAAGAATCGTGGCACAGGGCTTCCCCGCAGCACATTCCTGGGAAGGCCAGGTGAGCAGATGCTCTCTGGCCCAGCAAAGTAATCCCATCCCAGTCCCCTCTGAGGGCTGCCCTGCGGGGCTCCTCTCTGCCAGCCAGCTGAGCAGCATCAGGTCAGTCATCGATGGTGGGCAACCAGAAGGCCTGAAAGGAGAGAAGTCAGGTGAGAGATCCGCGCCTCCCTCCTGCCAGGCCCAGGCCCAGGCCCAGGCCCCTGTGGTGGAGAGACCAGGGCTGGCTCTGCCTTCCACAAGTGGGCAGGGAAGGGCAATGGTGAGGGAGGGAAGAGCTTGGGCTAGGTGGTGGGGGCTGGGTGACCTGCTCTCACTGTGAACCTGCCAAGGGACCCTGTTGCCTGAGCAGTCTCTAGAGACTGAACAGAAAGGTCTGCTGCATTCTTCTCACGATGTTTGCTGGGCTTTAAAGGGGGGTGGGGGGGTGGAAGAAGGGACACACAGGGTTTGCAGGGTGGGCTGGCAGTAGAATAGAATGCCCTATCCCACATCTCTAGGAGACCTGATCCCAAGAGGATACTGGGGCACTGACTTTATGTTGGCATCGTGCTGTCTGGGCCTGAAAGAAATCCTAAGTACGTGGCTCCCAACCTTCCTCACGCCACGACCCTTGCATACAGTTCCTCATGTGGTGGTGACCCCCAACCATAACATTATTTGTGTTGCTACGTCATCATTCTAAGTTTGCTGCGGTTATAAATTGGGCGACCCCCGTGAAAGGATTGTTTGAACCCCAAAGGAGTTGCGACCCACAGGTTGAGAACTGCTGCTAAGTGGTGAATGATGATGAACTGTGAGAATTCCTGCGGCCATCAGCATAGATGGAAAGACAAAGGTCGCAGCCACAAAAGACTGGCTAGCCCAAAGGGAGTTAGGGACCTAAGTCATCTGAGGCTAAGCCCAGCAGATAGAGGGGGCACTGGCCTATCTTCCAGTCACACTGGGCAGTAAAGTACACGTCAGAGGTCAGTCCAACCAGAGATCAAAAATAGGGGGAAATATAGGTCTTGGGATTTGAGACATATCTAGCAAATATTTAGAACACGGCTTGTTGGGCCTTCAGGGGATTCTGTGTTTCCGCCCCCTCACCCCAGATCACATACCATGTTGGAACATGCACTGGCAAAGGTCATGAACTTGGGGTTGAACTGCAAACAGGTGATGGGGCCTGTGTGCTTTCCATCCAACACGGCGACTTTGATACCACTCTCTCCATTCCAAACATGGATCTTGCCGTCCTCTGAACCTACAGGGAAAACCAAGGAAAAGGTGACAGCTCAGGACGCGAGGCAGACGGGAGGAAGGAGACAGAGGTTACAGTTACAAAGAGGCTGAGCTTTAGAAGCCAGCCCTCAGTGGAAACTGAAGGGGGTGTTGGGGGCGCATGAGGTCCCATGTGGGAGAGAGTTCAGGTCTCGTCCTTGACTCCAGCTACTTCTCTCCCTTCTCCTATTTAAAAGGGCGGGATAGCACTTCTCCGCAGTTTGAATGCAGAGCTGTCCCACAAAGCCGGGACCACCAGTAAGTGGGTGCTGGTGGGTCAAGGGTCACACAGGAGACTATTCACCAGCAGGCCCCAAACAAGAGCATGGGGGTCAGTGCAGGGTAACCACTGTTTTCCGTCTCATGTGAAATAGAAAGCTGGAAGCGGGACGATGTAGAGTAGGCATGTGATTTAGCAAATGACAGTTAACACTAACAAAAAACTTGAGTGAGCAAACCTACGCCACTGGGACCCAGAGGAGAGGAAGCTCACCAATCATGATAAACTGGGAGTCTGGTGTAAAGGAGGCCTCCAGCGTGACAGCCTTGCTGTTTGCATAGCCCTAGAACAAAGCAGGAGACAGGGCCATCAACACAGACACCGACCCATGGACACACACCAGCCCCCTCCTGTTCCCACGCCCGGGAGCACGGACCAAGCACACACCAAGCTTCCGCTGTGTGTCCGGCCATTGCCCTCCTCCTCTCAGGCCCCCCTTTCCTCTGCATCTAAACACCCAACGAAGGAGGGCTGGGGGTGACCCACAGTCTCCACACCCAGGGGAAACTGTGTGGAGGCAGAAGGGACAAGCCCATGCCTGGATCCCCGAGCCAAGGGTGAACCAACTGCCTGCCTCCATCTCACCCCAAATGTGTGCATCACCACTCCCTTGAACGCGTCGATGAGGCGGATGAAGCTGCCATTGGTGGCGAGCAGGATGAGTTTGCCGTCATTGCTGAACTTCAGGCCCGTCCACTCGCAGGTCCGGTCATACTGCATCTTGAAGGTGGCAAACGGCCCCTGTGAGAGACGGAGAACAAGGCCACGCCCACAGCACGTGACTGACTTCTGCAAGAGCCACCTCCCTCGCTCCCCCCCCCCCCCCCCCCACCGCAGACGCCTTTCTGGCTACAGAAAGCGGAGAGTGAAGTACAGCCCTGCCCCCTCTAGTGCCCGCCACACAGCTCCTCCTCTGACCTCACAAGGAAGAGGCTCTGCATTGCCCGTCTCACCCCTGAACAGTCCATGTCAAGACCGCTGGAAGGGTCAGAGATTTACCTTATCAAAGGAACGGAGATCATAGAGTTTGACCATTTCAGAATTGACACCTGCAGCAAAAATTAACCCTTCTGGATCAAAAGAACAAACTGGCTTGCCCTGTAAATGCATGAGGCCCTAGTGGGGGGAAAAAGATGAAAAGATGATGAATCTGGGATCGTGACACTGTAATTTACTTTTGCCTATGCAATCGACATAAGAAGGGCTAAGAACAAGACAGCAGTCTACCTACAGAAGGGATAACGCAAACACGAAAACTAGACTGAAACTGAAAAAACACAGGGTCCCCTCATTCCATACGATTGACTGCACACCACCCTATCTGCGCACTAGTGCAGCAGGTTCAAACAAACACGTTGCCCGGCCGCCAATGCTGGGGCTCAAAAGCTAGAGGGCTTCACTGGAGGGCAGGAAGCCACAGAGCGCCACGGTGCCCTCTGCACCCTACTGGAGCGTCTGGTTGCCAGCTGGCTTTGGAGAGCCGGCTTTCTCCACCCGATGAAAAGACTCTGCGATCCCAGAATGGAGCCCCAGCCTGTCCCCTCCCCAAGAGGAGGAGGGGATGACAGTGCTGCCACAGGAAGTGCTCTACACGTGTGACGGAGGGCCATTACCTGGCAGTTAGGAGACCGAAGATCCCAGAGGCGAATGGTCTTATCAAGAGACCCAGAAATGAAAGTGTCATCCACAGGTGACATGGACAAGGCCACCACCCTGCAATGCATCAAGACAGATAAGAATTGAAGCAAAATATTAGCAAAAAATGGATGTGAGCTCCAAACTACTCTGCCTATCTAGGGCAGGGGCAGCTAGCATCATTGGAAAAAGCAACTTAACACTAAAGTACACAAGCAACGGGTTCCCGGGCAATGAGCACCCCATTCTCCCCCCCTTCCCCCCCCCAGTGAACTGTAATCAGAGACAGACGGCGTCTCGTGTTGGCCAGCAGTTGGGGAAATCAGAACCCTCCAATGGTGCCGGTGGGAAAGCCAAATTGTGCAGCTACTTTGGAAAAATTTGGTTGTCCCTCAACACAGAGGGGCAGTTAGCCTATGACCTGGTAACTTCACGCCTACATACCAACGAGACCTAACAGTCTAGGCTTAGACGACACTCTGCACACCCATGTTCAAAATAGCATGACTCATG
>PVJH01048239.1:0-10895 GCA_004026705.1 Nesogale talazaci | reverse complement strand
TTTGGGTCTGTATAAATTATTCACAGGCCATACTGGGCACACATTTAATGAACTCACCCAATTGTGATGGCCGGAACTGCTCTCTCTGATGAGGTGTGTGATGTTAGCTGGTCTTGATGATGTCACAGGTCATATACAGCCCACTCCCACCCTGCTCTAAATCAAGGGACCAAATTCCATAAGACCTTTGGATATGTATAAGCAACTTCAACAGCGACTCTTTATTGCGGGGGGGGGGGGCTCATTGGATAACTAGATAGGAATCCTCGTGGCGTAGTGGTTTCACACTGGGCTGTTGACTGCAAGATCAGCAGTTCAAAGCCATCATCTGCTCCTTGAGAGAACACGGGGCCTTCTCCTCCCCTAAATAGTTACAATCTCGGAAGCTCACAGGGGCACCCCTACCTTGTCCTTTGGCGTCATTAGAGTTGGACTAATTTCTGTGGCCGTTTTTTTTGGAGTTTGCTTTATCACACAATTTCAGCCAAGTCCATTTTTAAAGACTATGCAATTTGCTAAGGCAAATGATAGCAACTGGCCGTACACCTCTACCCTTAATACATTCGATCGTTTCCAGCATTGTTAACCCCTCGGGTAACCACCGGTACACCTGGTTCACTAGATATTTGCCCATGTTTTGCCTTTTTCTATCCATGAGATCATACCAGGTTTGTCCCTTTTGATTTCATGCAGAATCCTACAAACTCCATTGATACTTCTAGCACATTATCAAGATTTCTTCTAATTTTGATACTGCATTCTTCTGCATCTAATCCAACTCCTCTAATCATTTCCTCAGTGTGCAGATTATATTGGTATAGTGGGAAGATATTGCCCACCTTTTTCCGAGTGTAAGCACTCTTCCCTTGTTCTGGTCACACAATTGCCTCTTTTGCGGGGGGTGGGAGGGTGGGGGAATCACTGCCCTCTGGTGGGAGTGGGAGGCCTAGCCTTGCTCCTGGAAAGTTGCTGCTGGATTTGAACTACTAAGCCAGTGGGTCACACTATGCCACCGGAGCTCAACCCCACACAGTTGCCTCTTGATCCATGTACAAGTTCTTCATGAGCACAGTGAAGTGTTCAGGAATTCTCATTCTTCACAATGATGCCCATACTTGTTACAACCTACAGATGATTCGCGTGCATTTGCATAGTCAATCAAATACGAGCAAACATCTTTCTAGTGTTCTTTGCTTTCAATCAAGATTCATCTGACATCAGCAATGACACCCCTTGTTCCATGTCCTATTCTCAATCCAGCCTGGACCCCTGTCAATGTACTGCTGCAACCATTGTTGGATGTTCGTCAGCAATTATACTGGCATGTGATATTAGTGGTAATATTCTATGCCTTGAGTATTTTGTTCCTTTGGAATGGATACAAATATGAATCTCTCCCAGTCAGTTGGCCAAGTAGCTGTTTTCCAAATTCTGGCACAGATGAGTGAGTGTATCCAGTGTTTCATTAGCTTGCTGAAACATTTCAATTGGTATTCCATCAATTCCTGAACCTTTGTTTCTGGTCAGTACCTTCAGTGAAGCTTGAGTTTCTTCCTTCAGCACCATTGATTCTTGATAACATGCTGCCTTCTAAAAAAGGTGGGCACTGACTCTGTGTATCCTTTCCACTTTCCTTTTACATCTTCTTTTTTTTTGGGGGGGGGGTTAAATCTTTTTTTTTTCCATTTTCCTTTTGATGCTTCACTCCTCATTCAATATTTTGCCCATGGAATGTTTCAATATTGCAACTTAAAGCTTGAATTATTTCCCGAGTTCTTTCAGTTTCAGGTTTACTGAGTGTGTTCTTTCTTCCCTTTAGTTTTTCTAACTCTAGGTCTTTGCACATTTCATTATATTTGACTTTGTCTTCTCGGGTTGCCCTTTGAAAAATTTTTCTTCTTTTTTGGGGTGCATCACTGCCCTCTGGTGGTCATGGGAGCTACCCAGTGCTGCTCCTGAGAGCCGCCACTGGATTTGAACCGCCAGCCTGTGGACCGCAGTCCCGCACTCAACCACTTACACCATCAGGGCTCAGCCCACCCTTTGAAAATTTTTATTCAGCTCTTTGACTTCATCATTTCTTCCATTGCGGTAGCCACTCTACAATTTAGAGCAAGTTTCAGAGTCTCTTCTGACATGAACTTTGAATTCTTCTTTCCCTTCTGACTTTTTAGTGACCTTTTGCTTTCTACATGATGTTTTTGATGCCATCAGGTTTTCCATCATTTGTGTTCAATGCAGCAAATCAGTCCTTGAGGTGTTTTCAAAATTCAGGTGATGTAGACTCAAGATCACATTTTGGCTCTGGTGGATTTATTTTAATTTTTCCAGGTTCAACCTGAAATCACATATGGACAATTGATGGCCTATTTCACAGTCAATCCCTAGACTGATTTGTTTACTGATACTGAGCTTTTCCATCATCTTTTCCCATAGATGTACTCAATTTTATTTCTGTGTATAGCATCTGGAGAACTCCGTATATATAGTCACCTTTTGTGGTGTTGGAGAAAGGTATTTCCTATGAGAAAACCATTGACAGTCTTGCTAAATTCTACCACCAATCTCCAGCTTCATTTCTACTACCAAGACCTTATTCTCCAATTATAGTTCTTTCCTGTTTCTGACTTTTGCATCCCAATTGCCAATAATTATCAATGCATCTTGATTGCCCATTTGATCTATTTCTGACTGAAAATCTTGGTAGCATTTTTAAATATCTTTAAACTAGCTTTAGTGTTTGGTGCAAAAATATGAATATGATAGGATTTTGTGTTGCAGGCTGATAGATGTAATACTATCATAAATAGCACTGTACTTCGAGGTAGATCATGAAATGTCCTTTTGACAATCAATCCCTCACTATAATGTTATTCCCGGCCTAGTAAACCGTATGATTTTCTGATTCAAACTGGCCAATGCTCCCGTGTATCTCAGCTTCCTCAGGGCTAGGAGACTGACCTTTACGAGTTCCATTTCACTTTTGATGACTTCCTGTCTTCCTACAGTCATGCTTCGTACAGTCCACGTTTCGATTACTCATAGCTATTTGTAGCTGGTTCTTCTCAGTTTGGGTTGTGCCCCAGCAGCAAATGAGGATTGTGAAGGCTCCACTCCCACAGGCTTTACTCTGTTCACATCACCATGGTCAACTCTACTTTGAAGATGTGGCCAGAGTACTTCTTAGAGGCAAGGATGGCAAGATTTCATCTTACATTCTTTGGGCATGTCAAAGAGACCAGTCTCCGGAGAAGGGCATCACACTTGGTAAAACAGAGGGACAGAAAAAAAGATGAAGGCCCTCAATGAAATGGATTGGCACAGTGATTGCAGCAATGGGTTCAACCATAGGAACAATTGTGAGTGAAGTGTGGGACAGTTCTCTGTTCTGTTGTGCATGGTAGGGCCACTGACTTGATGGATCTGAACTGACCTGATGACACCCCACAAGAGCAACAAACAAGACTTCATCTCAACTACTGGCAGAGTCCATTGTATGCATGTACCAAGTTTGTTTACCCATCAGTTTGAATCTGTTGACTGGTTTGCTTGGTTTTCTGGTTATTCTATTGCTGTGTTATAAATACTCACAAGTTGGTGGTGAACATTTAGGTTCTTCCCACATTCTGGCCACCGTGAATAGTGCATCAAAGGAGCACTGGTCTCTTTTTGAGTCTCTGCTTTTGAGACTTGTGGGTATATACTGAGGGTGGGGGGACAGCGGGCCAAATGGTCGCTCCACTTTCAGCTTTTGGAGAAACTACCCCACTGTTTCATACAGCAGCGGTGCTTTGGTATTCCCACAGTGCACATGGGTTCTAATCCCTTCACATCCCAGCCAACAAGATCTCTTTTAAAATCGTAGCGCTGCTAGTGGTATGAAACAGTATCTCATTGAAGTTTTGATTTGCATCTCTGATGACTAATGAACGTCTTTTCCTCTGTTTGGTGGCCTTTCAGATGTTCACTTGGTGAAATGGCTAGTCAAGTCTTGTGCCCATTTTGTGATTAGGTTACTAGTCTTTTGTTGTCAATGCTTTATATGTATTTTGGTTATTTTACTTTTACAGAATATATGGTTTCCCAAGATAATCTCCCCATCGCTAGCTTGTCTTTTCACAGTTTGGGGTCTTTTGATGAAGAAAAGTTTCTATTTTTTTTTTTTAATGAAACCTGTGTTTTTCCAGGAAGACTAGAGAAATAAACCCAGGCAGACTCATATGCATGTAAGAGAGACTTGAACAATTGTGTATTAAGAAAACATCCCAGTCTAGTCTAGATCAAGTCCACAAGCCTGATATTAGCCCATATGTCTGATATCAATCTAGACATTCTCGTGCAACACATGTGATGATGGCAAATACAGAAAGATCACAGGCCCATGGGAGAAAGGCTTGTGGATCCAGTAGCAGTGGAAGTATCTCAATGCTGATGTGGGTCTCCACGTGGCTCCTTGAGCTCCAGTAATCTAACATAGCACCATGCGTCTTGTCAGCAGGAATGTCTTGCGGGGAGGGAGTGTATCTGACCTCCCTGGCACCTCCAAATGAGGTCATCAAGCTGCGACCTGGTTGATAGGTTAAACTCTACCCCTTTGCAAGTTGACAAGAGATTAGTTAACTGCCACAAGGCCTTATTTTGTTTATTGCTATTTGTGCTTCTGTCACAATATGATTCTTCATGCAGGCTGCCCTTGCTTTTTTCTTCTTCTGTGCATATTGGTATCCTTCATTCACTTGGATTTTTGTCTTTTGTGCAGAGTGGAAGCATGCATCTGTTTTGTTTTTCTGTGTGTGGAAATCCAATTTTCTCAATGCCATTTATGGCATTTGTTCTACCTAATTGCCTTATCAAAGTCACATCTTCAAATGGTTCCTAGGTGGGGGCCCGTTTTGTGGCCTCTGAGCCTTCCTCCTTTCTGTTGACCTGTACTTTGCCTAGCATGATGCTCTTCTCCAATGTGGGTGGTAATTTTGGCCCAGAATGGGTTTTTGTCAGATGAGAGTGACAGGGGGTCAGGGCATCTAGGCTGCGGGAGGGGGGTGAGGATTCCTATGGACATTGGGACCATATGGGAGAGATCAGGCCTGTGAGAAGAGGACTGGATTCACTGGCGAGGCTGATGAAGGTCTTGAGGAAACTGAAGACTTGTTGCAGCAGCACACTCAGACATGGCCTTTGAGAGACTCTGACTCACAGAGACCCTACAGGACAGGGCAGAGCTGTCCCTGTGGGTTTCCGAGATGGTTACTCTTTATGGGACTAAAAAGTCACCATGTGGTAGCTGAGGAGAAGCTCTAGTCTTGGGTGCAGGTGTGGGGGCTGTTCGAGTTCCCAACTGCTGCCCTTGACCAACTGCTCTGACCCTGCAGGGAGGGGTGGATGCTTATGCCAGGGACCATTTGAGTTTCAGATAAATGCTACTTTAATGGCTCTCCACGTGTCATGGTTTTGTACCCCATGTCAGAGGAGTCCTGGAGGCATGGTGGTGAAGCATTCGACTACTGACCAAAAGGCCAGTGGTTTGAACCCACCCACTGTCCTGTGACTGTTCTGTTCTGTCTCTTGAGGCTGTTGAGTGGGACTTGACTCCATGGTAAGTGGTCAGGGGCTATCAGGCCATGTCCACAGCCTTTGTCGCTGTCCTACTGGACAGGATGCGCTAATCATCGAGCACACAGAGACTGCTCCCTGCCGTCTACACAAGGATAGCCAGTGGCACAGAGTCATCCTGACCCAGCGTCAGTAGCACCGGGCTCATCCTGACCCAGCGTCAGTAGCACCGGGCTCCAGAAGTCTGGTTTCAATACTCAGCTCCACTTCTCATTTATGCCTCTGGCAGGTGGAGGCAGGGTCCTATCTGTCTGTACCAACTTGTGTCCCTCACTCAGGAGCAGAACCTCAGGAGAAGGAAGCCTTACCTGTCTTGTCCCAGGGTCTCAGGGACCCTTCAGGGCAAGGTCCGAAGGTCCCAAGGCTGTCTTCACGGAAGCCTCGTCAGTCTCCCAGCAAGCAGTAGGCGGGTTCTAATTTCCACCCTTTTCAGATGGCGGGAAGCACTTAACGAGCAACACCAGGGCTCCTGGGTGTGTAGTCCCCACTGCCATGCTGGTACAGAGTGACTCCTTCTCTGTAGGCACCGCTGGAGGGTTTGAACCACCGACCCTGCAGGAGCCCGACAGCACCACCACCCAAGAGTAGGTTTCTGACATGAGTTTACAGATAGACTCCTAATGACACGTTCTCCCATATGGAATGTGGACTCTTCAGTTTATCCGGCTTGCCTGATAATGTGCTTAACTCCAAATGGGGATTTGCTGCAGTTTGGTTTAAATAAAGCTGGTGTGTGTCTGGCTGCTGTGGCCAGCTCTGCCTGCAGGTGAGCCGTGTGCCACAGCAGCACTGCCGCAGGCCAGGCTGGGCCACGGCCTCTATGGAGGCAGCCTGCCAGGACCTTTCTTCTGCGGTACCCTGTTAGCATAAATTCTGCTGCCCAAGGATTCCTTGTAGAATAAGTAGTGAGAGGCCTTCCTCAGATACTTCATAAGGTGCCTCTTATGAAGTGCTCACCTGTTAAAAAAGACCTGAGCCCAAGACTTGAAACAGAATGTTATAAATCTGGTTTTATTTTGCCATTGTAAAGCGGTGCATTTAAACCAGAGTGTAACAAAATGACCACAGCTTATTCCAAAAGAAAATTTTAATACAAGAGGTTTTAGAAAATTAAACACATTTGTTTAAAAAGTTTATTGTGTAAACTGTAACCGAGGAGGGTGGCTGGGTGGCACCATGCAGTCAGAGCACATTTGCATACATCTGGTCCTTATTTACATACCGACTGCCCCCTGTGCCCCGAGGCCCTCTCCCTTGGGAAGCGGAGGAAGGGTCCTATAGGAGACATGATGTGACTGCTGAAGAGAAAGGTGCTCTTTCTAGGTCAAACCCTAGATCCTAAAATCCAGGCTAGCCCCTCCCCGAAGATGCCTGTGGTGGGGGCTCCTGACTGGATGGGCAGCACCTGCACCCTCTCCCGGGGTCGGTCAGGGCACTGCTCCCTCCCAATGGTGGCTGAGCGAGCACTAAGCTACCCACAGGCTCCTGTCCCTGCAGCCCCGAGGCAGCCCACTAGCTCCAGGAAGGTGGTTTGCCAGCTATGAAGGATCAGCACTTGACACCCACTGAGCTGTCTGGGCATCCCTGGGATCGAGGAGCGGGGGGTGGCTGTGGTGAGGTGGGGGGTGTCTTCCCTTCTGGGCAGAGTCTGACTGGGTCGGAGCCTCCTTCAGTGTGGTGCTCGGGCTTTAAGGACAAGAGCAAGGTATGCCCAGGAGTTCGGGGGTTGGCTGGCAGCGTTCTCATGAGTGTGGACAAACGCTGCCAGTGCTACCCCCCCATTGATCCAGACACTCCCCCCCCCCACCCCCGCTGAATTTTGTAACATAATCAAGACTGACTGTGGGAAAAACATCAACTGAACTTGGGGCACAGAAATGTTAAATCAAATAGGCAGTGCTACACTGGTGCAAACTTCGCACAGTAGCCGATCTGAAAAAGCAACTATATACTGCTTGCTTTAATGACATAACGCGCAGCACTGATTGGGCAGGGCGTCCCCATGACAGGTCTGCTTGGTGGCGGCAGCCGGCCTCCCGCACAGCCGCTGTCTGGGGTGAGCCCCAAGCGACCGGGGCAGAGGTGGGGAAGGAAGCCCACCTGTCGGCGGGTCACTTTTCAGACCTCGCACATGACTGCTTTCGGAGGACAGGGTCAGGCTGGAAGGGGCCACGGTGGAAGGGGCTGGGGGTGGGGAGTGCTCTCTGGGCTGTGCAGATGGAGCGGAGTTCCTAAGAGAAGCCCCCTCTCTTCTGCCCCTTCTGCCAGGTGCCTCGCCCACTGCCAGTCTCTGGGCTTGAAGTAGGTGCGTCGCTGAGGGGCCGCGGTGGCAGGCTGAGGGTGGCACTCGGTCCCCTAGCTGGGAGACTCGTGCCCTTTTGCCCCGCGGGCCAGTTTTGGGGGCGCATTCCCCAGGGAAGGCTCTGAGGTGCTGTGGGACATGCATCATTAGCCTAGTGGCTCTCAGGATCACTAAGGGGCGCAGGGGCGGTGGCCGAGTGCGGGATTCAGGGAGATGGGGGCGCTCAGAGGGCCAGAGTCCAGGCAGCACAGACCACAGGCAGCCCGGCGGAAACCCGGCAGGGGGACTTTCGGAGCCCGAGGGCCCTGGGCTTGGTGGTGCACACGAGGCCGGCGGGTGGCCTGGGTCCTCTCTCCTCCAGTGGGGGCTCAGGATCCTCCCAACAGGGCGCCCCTGTGGACAAACACCTGTCCACACGTTCGTCTGGCCTTTTCTCTACTGGACCGCAGGCTGGGTGGCTGGGGGCCACGGTCATTTTCTCCAGAGCCGCTCACCTATTTCCTGAGGCGGCAGCCAATGGGTGGGAGGCAATTCCATGATTCTGTTGGGGGAGGGGGGCACCCCGAGGGTGCGCTGTAGTCCCAGCCATGCTGCTTGTCCTGGACCCCAAGCATTGCTGGGGTGAACCGTTTCCTCCCGACGCACAGGGAGAATTCGCCTCTTGGGCCGCAGGTTGGGCCGGTCCCGCAGCAGCCGGACGTGGGACCCTGGCCAGGGCCTGGGTCTCTGACGTGGGCGGACCCGTGGCTTCCCAGGTGGGCAGGTCCTTCCTGCAGCCGACGACCAGGGGCAGGCAGTGCCATCTGCCCCAAAGCTGGAAACGTCCCACGCGGGGGGCGGCGTCGGGCTACGCCCACCCGATGCGTCCAGCTCTCAGGGGCAGGGACCGTGAGCAGCGGAGACTGGCCAGTTTAATGGGGTGTCTTGTGACGGGCGGGGAGATGTGGTCTCGGGGATCACCGGTGGTCCGTGGGGCCCGTGTCTGGGGCGCCGTTGAGGTCAGAGGTCACCACTCTGGGGTTCTACATTGCGTGTCTCCCGGGGGTGGCCCCGGGACAGCTTGGGAAAACGCGAGGCCACTTTGGGGCGACTGTTCTTGTTGAGTGGTTCTCCAGGAGGCGAGACGTCACTGTAAGACATGGAGGATCTGATTACGTCAGGGCCTCAGGTTCACAGGCAACAGGAGGGCAGGCCTGAGACCCCCAGAGGAGTGGGAACTCATGTGTCTATGTAAAGCCTTCCCCAGCCTCGCCCTGCCCCCACCCCACAGACTGTATGTATGGGCTCTCGCTCTGGACCCTGCTTTGAGGGAAGGTATGTCTGAATCACGACTTTGGTCACACGGTCCTTTGTGGTGTGCTTAAGGGACTTTACAGAGTCCGATGGCCGGGACTGCCCCTGTGCACCAGAAGAGCGGCCATGCGATATCCACCTACAAAGAGGGTCTAGACTCAGCCAAACACAGACCAAGGCCAACAGAGATCCCCCACAGCCCAGAGGGGTATCTCAGTGGCTACCACAAAAAAAGCCACCAGGGGTGGAGGGTGGGGGTACCCTGGCCCAGCTGCTCTTCAGTGACCCCTGCTTGGCTGCCCTGGGGAGCGTGGGCTGGAAGGGGGACTAGAAGCCTGCACTTGTGGGTACAGTGGGGGTGTTGCTGCTGAAAACAACAGACTGTCTACAGGCCGCGGCCCGCCCTTTCCAGTTCACGAAGCTGCCTCTGAGGTTGCTTCTCCAGAGAAGCATTCCCAGGCTCCCGACAGATGCAACCCGGCTGCCTCTGCAGACCCACGATGCACCTGGAACACACCATCCGCCATGCTCCCCTCTGTCCGGCTCTCAGGCAGAGCGTCTGTTGGGCAGAAACCCCACTGAAGACGCTTGATGGTGAAGTTGCATGGACACAGGCTCATCCCAAAGCCCCGAGGCAGGATGTCCCACAGAGGACCTGGGGAATGGCACCACTGCTGGAGCCCTGCGATGACCCTTGGCCAGCATGGCACAGAGAGTGTGCTTCCCAGTGCCCCAGGGGAGCTCAGTGCTAAGGGCAGCACCCGCTCAGGGTCACCCTGTAGGCCAAGGCAGGACTGCCCTGAGAGTCCCATCTTTCTTCCTGCGGAGCACCTACCTGGCGGTCGTGAACCGCAGACCCTGCAGTTAGCCCCAGCGCGTAACCAGCTTACTTCACCAGGGCTCTAGATAAAAAGTGTGTTCTCACTGATGAAGTTATTATAGGTTTAAAAGCATGTGGTATAATGAAGAAGGCAAGCAGACTAGGCCCACCAGTCTTCAAGCGAGAGAGTCAGTGGCAGCTGTTTAGCTGCTGTGGATGGAACCAAAACTGGCCGTTGGGCCAAGTGCGAATCACAGCAGCCTGCAGTGGCCTAGGGCACCTGGTGTCAGTGAGTGATCAGAAGCCAGGAGGAGTTCCTTGCTGTGAAGACTGGGAGAGGAAGCAGGGACCAGGCACAGTCCCTGGTGGTGTGGAGGGCTCCGATGCTCACTGCAGCCAGAGAGGCTGGGGTATAACCCCCTAGAGGTACTTAAGAAAGGCCTGGCCCTTGGCTCCTCAGCTGGCCCCTGGGAGCCCCAGGGAGCGCTGTCTACTGAGACACACGGGCCACCATGAGGCGAGGCCACTGGCAGCCAGGGGGTGGTTTGGTTCACAAGGCCTGGGGCTCAGAGCTAGACTGCTTGCCTCAGTTTACTTATCTGTCAGGAGGCACCTCTCAACTCCACCTGCAGCCACTAACTGTTGTGTCTGTGTAACTTGGGCCACAGGACTGGGCTGGGATAATGGCGGTGTGTCATGTTCCCTGGGTGAGTACCAGGGCAACAACTCCGAACCCATGATCCATGCCAGAGGGGAGCTGATGGTCCTGGTGAGAGAAGCCGCCAAGAATGGGAGACCAGCTTACCAAGGCAGAAGGGCTACTTGGTCTACAGACACTGGAAGCTGGACAGCTACAGGGTTGTGCCC
>PVJH01048238.1:0-10900 GCA_004026705.1 Nesogale talazaci | reverse complement strand
GTACTCAAACAAGAGCTTTCCCACTTTATTTCTGGAAAAATGAACTCAATAAAAATGAGAATTTTTTTTTGTACTTTAGACACCGATTAATGAAAGTTGTAATACACCAAGAATACTGGATGTCTTAAAACTCTGCGAAGATGGGGCTGAGCCCTGGGGGTGTAATGGTTGTGCTCGGGACTGCAGCCCACTGGGCTGGAGGTGCAAATCCAGCAGCAAGGCTGGGTCTCCTATTCCCACCACCAGAGGGCAGTGATGCCCCCAAAAACAAAACAAAAACTCTGGGAGGATAGCCTTCATCTCAGTCACCAACAACACTTTTCTGAATGATGAAGCAGAATCAAAACTCTGCCTCTTGGAAACAACTCTGTGTTTGATAGCATCTTAACACATTATGTTGTGAGAGTGTTTATGAAAACAAGTTCCACAAAGGGGCAAAGAGATAAAGGCTCAACGGTTAACTGGAAAGTCTGACAATTCAAATCCATCCCACGGCTCCAAGGGAGGGTGACCAGATGACTTGATTCTCTAATTATGACAGCCAAGGAAACCCTAGATGGCAGTTCCACTGTGACGGTTTCAGGGGGTTGTTCAGAGCCAGAATTGACTCAATCGCAAATACTACAATAACAGAGTGTTATTAGTTGTTATAAAGGAGAAGTGAGGCATGATACACTAAGGCTGGGTGACGTTGCTCTAGGACATCACAGAATAACTATCTTTTCTTCCACGTGAGAACTCACATGTAAAGGCAACTAACTATCTCACCAGCATTTATTTCATTCCCTATTTCTATCGCATCCGTCATTTATATAGTGGCCGGATCCCCTCTAGATCTTGCTTTCCTAATTCTTCTTACTTTTCTTAGTAATATTCTCATTTTGGGTTTGCTGGTTGGTTAACGGCTACTCAAAAATGGATATAAAATCACAGATGTGGTCCCACCAGAACAGAAACACATGAGTTTATGATTTCTTTTGAATGACCACTTCCAGATTTCAGTCTTTCACAGCATGTTGCTAAAGACTGACTTGTTGTGGCTGGTGTTACGGTCTTGGGTGCCATCAAGTCAGTTCGGACTCATAGCCACGCTCTGGGCCACAGAATGAAACACTGCCCGATTCTGTGCCATTCTCACAATTGCTATGTCTGAGCCCTTCACCGCAGCCACTGTGTCAATACATCTGCCCTTGGGTCTTCCTCTTTTTTGCTGCACTTCTAGTTTATCAAAGCACTGGTCTCTTCTGATAACATGTCCAAAATACATAAGATGGCATCTCATCATCCTCGCTTCTAAGGGGCATTCTAGCTGTACTTCATCCAAGACAAATTCTTTCTTTTGCCAGTCTATCTATGATACTTTCAGTCTTCTTCACCAGTACTTTAATGCAAATGTATTGATTCTTCTTTGGTCTTTATTCAATGGCCAACTGTCACATGTACATGTGGCAAATGAAAACTCCATGTCTTGGGTCACATGCATCTCAGTCCTCAAAGTGTCATCCTTGCTTTGCAACACTTTACAGAAGTCTAGGGCAGCAGACTGATGCTATCCAAATACATGTGCATTATTGTGCCATATCGAAACATTCTTGCTCTTCAACACTTTGTGCTCAGATTTACCCAATCAATGTGTCATTTGATCGCCTGACTGCTGTTTCCATGAGCACTGATTGTGGATCCAATACTTGACAACTTCAATCTTTTCTCCATTTTTCATGATGCTATCTATTAATCTGGTTGTGAGAAGTTTTGTTATGTTTACATTAAGTTGAAGGCTGGAATCCTGGGTCTGCTTCAGCAAGTGCTTCACGTCTTCCTCCCTTTCAGCAGGCAAAATTGTGTCAGCTGCACATGGAAGGTTGTTAAAAAGCCTGAACAAAACAAGGCCAGCCATAGAACACCAACACTGACCTTTAAATACTCCTTCCAACTAGGTAGAGTCGGTAACTAACAAAAAAGTTTTGGCTGCATGGCTGCCCCGAACCACAGATTTACCTAAATTTTTAACCATCTAACTCACTTCTTTCCCTCTTGTGCACCAAAGGACTATCAAGGATCTTGAAAAAAATATATACCTATCTGTCTGCATTAGTTTGGGTAGACCAGAGATACAAAGTCATAGAAATTCCTATGCGTATAAGAAAGAGCAATTGAATATTGAGAAAACACAGCAGCCCAGGCCAGATTAAGTCTGTTATTAGCCTATATATCTGATATCAATCCATAAATTCCTCTTCAGACTCACCCAACACGTGCAATGACACCAAATGCAAGAAGATCACAGGCCAGTCGGTGGGAAGTCTGATGGACCCAGTGGCGGTAGAAGGATCTCAGTGCTGGCAGGGCTCTCCACATGGCTCCGTCAGTTCTGGGGCTCAAGCGTAACTCCATGTGCTTCTCAAGAGGAATGTCTTACATGGCGGGCGTGTCTGTGTCCTGCCTCTAGTGAGTGAGCTATTCATCTCCTTAGTGCCTCAGCTTATGATCGAGCTGCAAGCTGA
Source organism: Nesogale talazaci (assembly GCA_004026705.1). Lineage (NCBI taxonomy): Eukaryota > Metazoa > Chordata > Mammalia > Afrosoricida > Tenrecidae > Nesogale > Nesogale talazaci. Next base: position 8,396 of record PVJH01048238.1, on the reverse strand, counting down.
TCGACAGGCTACACCCCACCTCTTCACTCTCTACTTTCAAATTGATAGCAGATTATGTAACTACCGCACTACCTAGCAATTCTATCAAAATAAGAAATCAGGGTAATTTTCAATTTTTCAGGTGCAAATTATTAAATGCTCCATATAACATTTATTAAAATTTGCATCATGTCCGTCACCTTGTCATTGTTCAAGCTTTGAGCCTCTAGGTTCTGCCTTTTCCTTTCTCAGCACTAAGTAACAGCACACAAAGGGTGGTCTTGAAATACACAAAGACACCTTCTACAGTCAGTAAAAGGGGCACTAAGAAGTAATGAAGAAGAAAGTGTTCTGTGTTCACCTTATTTCCAAAAATAAAAACAGACACATTTCTGTTGATAAAAATGTCCTTACAAATGTATTTGGAGCAAGGAAATCTTAGCAGGTAGGCATTTCAGAGACAGCTGCTAAGTATTGTTAAAGTAACCTTTAAAAATCTTCATTAGAAATGGCTGACTTACAAAACAATGTGTTGCTCTGAGCATATTCAAATTGATCTTTGTTTTCTGCAAGATGTAAAATCCAATGATTTTTCATTATTGATCACAAAGAAATGGTTGACATACGTCTCTTTCTCTGTTCACAGTAGATGATATAAAACCATGATGCTGCTGGATTTCCTTTTAGCTTTTTCCATAGCCTGTGATGGTGTTTGAATTTAACTGCCATTCTTAGTAACTTAAGCGGTCTCAGGGTGACACAGATGATTTGGGCTCCACTACTACTAATCAAAAGGTTTATGGTGCAAACTCCACCATTAAGGCCCTCAGATCTGCTTCGGTATGGACCAGAATGGACAGTACGACAAGAGATTTAATGTACGCTGCCACTTCGTGATCATTTTCTTAACCAGTATTTGTATACCATCCATTTAGTGCAATAGTAAAGCAAGCCTAGATTACAGTTTTTGGTTTAATTAATCCCTACTCTTTCCTTTTTTCTGTCACTCTCATTTTTCCCTGTTCAGATAGACTACCAGTGAGGAGTCTTTGGAAAACCGGCTTGGCCGATCACAGAATTCAGGTCCCCAGGGTGGGTTTTATCTAGATAAGTTCCCCAAAGCACGCCATTTATGATCACTAAGGCCATAGTCCCTGGCCCTTTTTGGAAAATATGATGCTTTTGAGGTTTTTAAGCATTAAAAGATAATGACCTGAATTTCAAAGCTACAGGCTCCAAAGAAAATTGAAGTTAAAAAAAATATCCAAACCTAAATAATTAAAAGGAATAAGCTAGAGGTATATGAATAGATCTCTAAACATTGTTGAGAAGAGGAAATGCCAGGCGTAAAATCACATTCCTACAAAATAAGCATACCAAAGAACACCTTTTCTGGGGATAGTAACAGAAAAGCGGAGAATGAGCTCTCCAGGACACCTGTCGGCAACGGTGGCTGGTCCCTGGAGCTTCCTCGGCGAAGGGTTCTTATTACTTCTGAAGTGGATGGTTTGGTGAATGATTGATGCTTGTTTGTTTTCTACAAAAGTGTTCTTTAATGGTGTCTGATCACCTCTGTGCTTTTCCCTGTTCTTCATCCCACTGACTAGTGTCATTTCCTCCTTGTCTGACATATGCTGAGCCTCTGCTGCCAGCGGAGAAGCGGGAGGAGAGTAAATCGGTCAGTGAACTGTGCCCATACTTCTCCATCGTTTCTTAAGTAAGGGCTTCTGAAAATGCAGGCTCTGGAGTGACGACGACCATTGGGAAAGAGAGGGCATCTGACTTACTTTAGTATTGGGGACGCGCTCCTCGTCGACATCCCCATCCAGACACACCAAATCGCCCTCCACCACTCTTGACCTGTAGGTGGCAAGCCTGTAGGACACGGCCTCATTCCAGATCTTGCTGCTGTACGCGTGGACGTAGAAGATGCGCATTGAATGGGGAAAGGAGAACCAGGCCTGGACACAGCCTTCCTCTGTCACACCGAAGCGATGCAAGGACTCCAGCACAGCTCGCTCCCGAATCCTGAACTCCGGCATCAGCGAGTGTGTGCCCTTCGCATCCTCTACAACGAAGAGAAACACGGTTGGAAAACCTCTGCTGGGCAGTTTGACGGGAGCCGCTCACCAGCATTGTCACGAAGAAGATGCTCAGAACCAATGTGGATGTTGTGGGGGGGGAGGGGGGGAGGGGAGTGAGTCACAGGGGTGGGGAGGTGAGAAGCGGGACATTTCCTTTTTGCTTTTCAAGTAAGAAATCATTAAATATAAGAGTCCTCTAACTTTTTTGCTTTAAAAATAAAAAACAAAGGAGTTTTAAAATAAACATTTTAAAAAAATAAATAAAAACAAAAGAAGTACAACACCAGTAAGGCTTCCCAGGGTTCCTGACGCTATGAGGGGGCATCTCTCCTCCAAAAAATTAAGAACCAGAAAAAGCTCCGCTAGGCAGACTTTCCGAAGTATGCATTTTTTTCCCTCCAGGGCAGCATCTAGCAACTCACTCTGAGTTAGTGCACCCCGTGATTTTTTTCGTAAAAGCAATTTCACTCCAAACTTTCTTTTTGTGATGGCCAATTTAAGAGAACAGCATGTGGCTGTGACATTTTGTTTCCTGCTCTGCAAAAATACTGCCGACACTGTCGTGATATTGAACATAGCTTCTAAAGAAAAACTCAAGCATAAAAGTAGTTTTTAAATTTCAAAACAGGTGAAATGTGGACTGATGACAAAGCTTGTTCTGGACATCTGTCAACTTCCCTAACAGGAGAAAATATCAACAAAAATTCATCCATTTGTGCTCCAAGGAGAAAAAAAGATAATTGGAGAGATAGGGAGTTACCTGGACTATCTTGGAGCTCAGCTCAGCAAACTTTAGTGGAAGATTTGGGAATGAAAAGGGTTACTATGCAATTTGTGCCATGGGTTCTTGTGACTGACCAGAAAAAAGATCACCAACTGGAAATATGCCATGCTTTGAAAGAAGAACTCCAATGCGACCCTCAGTTTTTTCCCAAGGTCAATACTGGTGACTGGACATATTACAACCCCAAGAGCAAAACTCAATCAAACTAGTGGAAGATATCACTTTGCCAAATGAAACTCGCCAAGTGAAATCAAAGATCAAGAAGATGCTCATTTGTTGGTTTTTTTTATCTGAGAGGCACAGTGCATTTGGCGTTTGCTCCACCTGGTCAGACTGTTAATTTAGCTTTCTATTTAGAGGTTTTGAAAAGATTGCATGGAAAGGCCTGATTTGTGGCAGATGGGGGGGACTGGTTTTGCCAACGTAACAACGCCCCTGCTCGTGCAATCATCTCAGAGCTCCAGTTCTGGGTAAGAACAGCAGGCCTCTCTGGTCCCTCACACCTGACTCACCTGACCTCACTCCATGAGACTTCCTTTTTGGACAGAACTTTGAGGAAGCAGAAGAGGTGAAAAAAATTAATGAGGAGATGCTGTCAGCCATGCAAATAGATGAATTTGAAACATGTTTCCAAGAATGGAATCGCAGATTTGACAAACATATTCTTTGTAATGGAGGGTACTTTGAAGGTGACAAGACTGTTTTGTAAAAAAATTTAAATATATAGCTTTGAAAAAAAAATCCATTGTGTGTGTGTGTGGGGGGGTACTCCCTCGTACAATAGAGATAACCTCAGACGATCAAAGACAAAAGTCCTGCAAAATAAAGTACACTCGCCTGGTAGGACTCAACTCATTGCCATTGAAGGTGAGGAGTTTTCAGAGAGCATTTGTGGACCTTGATCACAGAGTCCTGTGGTAGGAGGGCTGAGCCCTTGCCTGCTACCTACAAGGTCAGTGAGAGCTTCCCAGGGGCCAGGAACAACCCGGGGCCCTCACCTGCACAGAGGACAGCCGAGAAAGCCCTGGGGGGCAGCTGTGCTTTGGCACACAGGTCGCGCTGCAACGGAAAACCAACTTGATGGCATCTAACACTCTCAACAATGTGTACTTCAACAGACAGAATATTTTTTACAAGAAACATCTGAGATCTAGATCCTTCCGGTTTACTATCAAACATTGCTAATAACAGAATGTCTTAATTTAAAATGCCAATTACCAGCTTCCACCATGGAGATGCTTATTCAGGAAAGGACTTAGAAACAGCTTTTTGATAATTTACCAGGTTCTTATGCACATTAAAGTTTAAAAGCATTGACATAAGTAAGTTCTCTTCTGAGGACTCCACAACAGATAAAAGCAAACAAATCACTTAATAATTACACATGTTTAATAGGTACATAATTAAAAATGAATGTAGATCATTAAAAAATGATATCCTTTATTTCGATGTGAGTGAAATTCAGCATATACATGGTGTGCTGGCTAAGTAAATGAATATCTTGCATATGTCTGAATGTAATGGTTGCTGTCATTTAAATACAAATAATTTTAAATGGCACTTACAGTATACCAGATAATGCTTGGAGACTATTATATCTGTTATTGAAAAACAAACCCACCACCATCAGGTCAATTCCCATTCAGTACAACCCTCTCGAAGGTTTCTGAGGTAGGAAATCGTTTTTATGGGAACAAATAGCCTATTCTTTCTTCTGCGGAGTAGCTGGTAGTTTTGAAGTACTAACCGTGAGGTTGGTAGAACACTTAGTCCACAGAACCACTGGTTCATTTAAAGCACATACTCTTGCTATGTGCCACCAAGTCGATTTTAATTGACAGGACACAGCAGAACTGTCCCATATGGCTCACTCGGCTGCAGTCATCACAGAAGCCAACCGTGGCAATTTTCTCCATGGAAAGCCTGATGGTTTGAACTACTCACCTTCCAGCTAGCCTGCATCACTGGAACTCACTTAACCACCTTTGAGTACCATATTTGGCCTCAATCTACAGAGTAAGAAATTATTATCATGAGATTAACTCACGTGGAGGAGCACAAATGGTTGGGAACACTGACTCTCTGCCATTGGGTCGAGGTCTACACAGAGAGACCCTACAGAAGAGGATTGAACCGACCGTGTGAGTTTCCAAGACTGTGGACGGCTTTAGGAAGTCCTATCTTTCTCCCACTGAGTGGCTGGTCATTCTGAGCTAACAACCTTGTGGTCAGCAGCCCAACTGGTAACCAGCATGACACCAAGACTCGTTGAGAAGAATCAAAGCTGAGATTAAACCCTAACAGGGTGACTCTGGAACCCATACTCACGATCACTTTTTGCGCCTCCCATTAAGCATTCTACACAAACACCATCATACTGACGAATACACTCAATACACTGCGAGATGACAGACAGGTAAACAGACGGAAAATCATTCTCGAGCACTGAATATCCCAACTTAACTTTTATCTGGTGTCTCATTGTAGTGTGCCATGCTGCCATGAGTATGAGTTTAGGATTTGAAGTTCTGTTGGGACCAGGGGATGTTTGTGGCTGCTGGTGAAAGGCTAGCAGTAGTTTAAACCTTTCTCTGGAAGAAAGCTCTTCCCATGGAAAGAGGAAAGTCTAGAAAACAGTCTGAGGTAGTTCTATTCAGTCACATGGAGCTCTTAGGAATTAAGGTTAATCTGAATGTCGCTAACAACAACAATTCCTCAGGGTGTTTGGTATATTCCTTCTTTACCCATTATAATCGCTAAACTATTGCTGAATGGCACCAATCAGGTAAACCTGAGTTAAACCAGGTAAAAGTCCCTGAAATAAGGCTGAGCCCCGGTGGCCTAGTGGATGTGCGCTGGACTGCGGCCCACAGGGTTGGCAGTTCGAATCCAGCAGCAGCTCTCTGGGAGCAAGGCTGGGCTTCCTACTTCCACCAGGGCAGTGATGCCACTTAAAAAAAAAAAGTCCCTGAGATATGGCCAAAAATACATGTAATCAAACGATGACAGGTCAAATGCATACTGACTCTATTTCTTGCGACATTTATGCTACAAAGCATGACCTTCCACTGACAAAACGTTTACATACAGTGCGAGTTTGCAGGATACATGTGAGGCAAAAAAGCTTTCAAATACCAGTTTGAAGAAAATATTTCTTTGCTCTATTTACAGGATCATCTGAGTCTTCTGGTGTAAGAAATAACTTTACCGCTTTCACCTTGTGAAACCAAGAAAGAAAAGATATATTAAATGACAAAATAATGGTAAATTATTTGCTTACAAACAGATGGGTTATTCACTGGCATCTTATAAAACAAAACAAAAACAGACTTTTAAGAGTATTTTGTGGCTTCGATATAACTTTAGGTTTTAAATAAGTATCCTAATTTTATAAATAAGCCTTCTCTACAAGCAATTTTATTGATTGCTTTAAAAATACTATGTCCTTCTTCATTCATTCTTTACCTTTATTTTTACCAAGTATGCAAACTATAAACAAGCAGATAACTCATATGTCAAATGAAACCCAATGCCATCATTTTGATTTTGACATAGGGCAGAACAGAACTACTTCTTAGGATTTCTAAAAGTTTAAATGTGTAAAGGAGCAGATGGTCTCATCTTTCTCCCTAAGAGCAATTGATGGGTTTGAACTGCTGTTTTTGCAGCTAGCAGATTATTTAACATCCTTCGTCACCAGGGGTCCTCATCTATATGTATATTTATGTATATACTGACTTAATGAACACACAACAAAATGGGTGAAGAAACACAGAAAAAATGACTGTTTAGATTTCATTATTACTTTTAATTCCCTGAATTCTTTGGTCTCAAAATTAACAGCTAACTTTAATAGTGTCTTTTCACCCAATAGATGAAAAAAAAAAATGCTTCTTTTTCACTTTTTAAAAATGGTTTCTAGGCTGAGCCCTGGTGGCGTAGTGGTTGAGTGTGGGACTGCAGCCCATTGGCTTTGTGGTTCAAATCCAGAAGTAGCTCTCCAGGAGCAAAGCTGGGCCTCCTACTCCCACCAGAGGGCAGTGATGTCCCCTCCAAAAAAAATGGTATTTATACCAAGTGCCTATATTTAATCACCAGGATTCATTTCCAATTGTGCATCTTAGAGTAAGAAGAATTCCCCAAATGGGACATTTAGCCCAGGACCCCACTCAGTCTACTTTCAAGTGATTCATTCTTTCAACATATATTTGCTAAGAAGCTGCTTTATTGAAACAAACAGTACTAAACCCCATCATGTTCTATAGACAGAGTGGTGGATGGTAAAGGTTGAGCAAGTAAGACATGAGTCGCTGTCATAGCTAAGTCTGTTACTGGAAAAGAATGAATAAATAATAATGAAATGTTGGTGAAACCCAAGATGAAGAATCCAGGATGCTACCAGGTCACAGCATAAGCATTCACTTTGTCTTAGGGATTCAGATACTGATGATATTTACATTGAGGCATAAAAAGTATGGTAAGAAATGAAAGGTTGCATCAAGCAAAGCAAAGAAAAAATGGCATTCTGGTTGGCGAAGTCACAGGAAGATGGCTCCCAGTAATCCCGGTAGCCATGTCTTTGTGAAGTCCGCTCCCACAATGTACAGGATCGAGTGAGCAATGGACTTCAACAGAAGTGAAAGTCTTTCACTTTCAAGATTAGGTGATGTACTCTTGGTTGGTGGACAAACAGGATGTTGCTACATCCACGTCTTGTAGGCCGTATTACAAAATGTATTATTCTGGCAATCCTGTGATATCTATTCTATTTTGCTTATGCCTGTGTATGTTGGGGTGCAACTCAAAGAGGTGCTGCCATTGGGGGTCACTCCCATAAAGTTTTGCTGTTTGCTTCTCTGGTTTTTGGTTAATGAAACCCAGGGACATTAGGCCTATAGGATGTTAGGCCTACAAGGGTTTCAAGGGAGGGGTGATATAGCGGGTTGGGACAGAAAGGAAAGAGATGACATGAAGGAGTCCAGGAAGGAAAAGTATGTTTGGAGACTCATTACAAAAGTAACTATACAATTATGTTTGACGTGATTGAACTATGGAATGATATGACATATTTACTAATTCCCAAACGACAGCAAATTTTTAAAAAAGCATAAATCGAGGAATGAGTCTGGGCTCACATTGAATCCTAGCTCCAATTTAAGAACAATTAATTCTTACAGCATGACCATGCTCAATACTTATCTTCATTAAATGATCACTGAAGATAAGGGTGCTACAGCAAAGTGTGGCAAAGAAAGCAGGTGGTGCCTGGCTATCAATCAGAACAATGTCTGGAGTCTTAATGGCGTATATTCAGCAAGCCGCCATCTAAGGAAGGAGTCAACTAAGTCCACATAGAAGAAGTCTATCAATTAGTGGTCCAAAGATATCAATTACAAAATTTGAATATGGTGAAGAGAAAAATATCAGAGCTACAATTATGACCATCCAACCTGGAGAATAGTGGAGGATATGGAGCATAGTGGGAACCCAAACCTCATCTGCAGAGTGACTGGTCAGACCCAGCTGCTACCAAATCCACTCTAGCCAAA
>PVJH01048237.1:0-10841 GCA_004026705.1 Nesogale talazaci | reverse complement strand
GCTGGGAAGGGCAAGTGCTCGGGGGAGACACACCCACACCGGACACCAGCTGTCGAGGGTTTCAGACAGAGACCTGTGCAGCCCCCAGATGACCAGGGGAAGAGGACACAGCCCTTCCAGGCTCCCAGGATGGCTGCCGACAGGGGTGTCTGCCCAGGGGGCTGTGTGGCCTGCAGCGGGACAACAGGGAGGTAGGGACAGTGACTCAGTGAGTGATGTGGGCAGTGTCCAGCCATCCCAGTGCCCTCCTTCGTGTGTCCTCATGCTCACTTTCACACAGGTACCCGCGTGCCCACTGTCTGTGCCCACACTACACACACGTGGTCACTTTCATGCAGACACACACGTGCCCACTGCCTGTGCTCACGGCAGGCAGGTGGTCTGCACGCTCTCACTCCCACACACGTGGATAGCCACACATCCGCCAAAGCACACAGGCCCACGCAGCAGACTCCTGTGGGAACAGTGTGCCAAGGCAGCGGTCGTCAGCCATGGTAGGAATGTGGTCCTGCCGCCGTGGCCTCTGGCTCAGCTCTGGCATGGGGGCTCGTTGTGTGTGTGTGGGGGGGGGGGGCTTCTGCTTGTAGCAGTGTCTGGGCGAGGTTGCAGGAGACAGTTCCGGGCTGAGACCTCTCACTCATCCTCTCGGGTGCCTGGTTCCCCTCTTCTGCTTTATCTGTGCACTCGTGTTCCGGTCCTTGTGTACAAAGTCTCTCCTGACAAATGGCCGTGGAGACCAGACCCCCTTACCTGCTATAAGACGGTGGACGGGCACAGCCCGCTGTCAATGCAGTGGAGGGGGTGGGGGTGGGGAGAGGCGGAAGAGGGCCACGTTGAGTAACAGCAGAAGACCATCGACTCCATTTAACTTCCTGTGTGCCACGCCCCAGTTAATAACCCTGCAGACAGGTGGCATGCTTGGAAATACAGGTGGCAATAAATACGTGCAAGGAGTTTACTTTCTAGAATAAAAGAAAAGGGGAGAGGCTCTGCAGTGGACATGAGAGAGGGGCTGCAGGGACTAGGGCACCTCCCTGGGCTCCCTGATTGTCCACAGGGGAGGGGCCCGCACCTGCTTCCTCCTGCCCCAGGCTTGTAGGAGAGACCCGGACATCTGTCCATCCTGCTGGCTGTCATCCATCCATTTGTCTGTCTTCTGTCTCTCGTCTGTTCTACCCATCCATCCTCTACCATCCAGCTCTCTGGCTGCTCCAGTGTATCGCCTGTCCTTCCCACTGATGCTCATCCACCCCTTTCCTATTGCCCAGCTGTCCGCACCATCATAGCCGTCCACCCCGTCCCTCAGTGACCTATCCACAAACACATCTGCCCTGTCATCCATCTGCTCTCTCCACCCGTCCTTCTATCGACTCTCCATCCATTCTTCCGTCTCTCCGTCATCCTTTTTCTGCCTTCACTCCCCTATCTCCTTTCCTTTCATCCTCTGTCCACCCACCCTCCCACCTGTCATCATCTGTCTCCTGTATCCATTCATCCTCCAGCCATCATCCACCTTCTACTTCTCTCTCATCTGCCTTGTTCTTATTTTCCCTCCACTGTGAATTAAGCGAGGGTTTACATGATCATATCACTGCCTTTGTGTTCAGCAACTTAAGCAGCTTAGAAAATCTCGCAGTGGCTTGCCCTGTCTCCCCCGCCCACCTTTCCCCATCTCCCTCTTCTGTTCCCTCGCCCAGGTTCACACCTGCCTACCTGTTCCTCTGCTCCTCCAACCCCTGGGTGCTGCCAACCTCTGTGTCTTTTGGTATAGCAACCTTACTAGAATTTTCTTTATAGCAGTGGTTTAGTACATGTTTGTCCTTCTGCATTAGACTGATGTTGTGAGGTGGTTCACAGTGTTGTTGACATAGTTCAGCGGTGTGTGGTGTCCCTTCGTGTGTGTGTGTGTGTGTGTGTATGCCAGTGTCAGTTGATCGTGTGTATATCAGTGTTTGTTGATTGTGCGTATGCCAGTGCTTGTTGATGGTGTGTGTATATCAGTGCTTGTTGACCTGTTCTTCCTCCCCTGGCCTTTGGGTCATACCACCTTCTTGCTGCTGTGCACAGCACTGGATGAACATGGCGGTGGTGGGGTGCCTCTGCCCGTGATACAGGTCTCACTGCTGTAAGGTGGGTGCCCAGTCCGACGGTTGCGGGGTCTTAGGGCATTTCTGCTCCCAGGATCTGAGAAGAGTCACACACTGGGCTTTCCCCTTGCCCCTGAGTGAGAGCTCCGGCCTCTCCTGTCCCCTGCCGACATGCCCGGGGGAGAGCTTGTCTCTGCAATTTGGGGTTTGCATCTCTCGGGGTGAGCATTCCCTAACATCACAGAGGGAATCTGGAAAGCCAGCATTCCACGGTACGAAATCCACCACTTTGGTCAGTTAGAGATAAAGTCCAAGTACATGATCCTGCTTTAAGGACCACTTCCACAGATTCTCCCCTCGCCGCTATGCAGCCTTAAATTGAGCGCATGGTTGATTCTATTCCCCTCCACATGTTGCTATCTCTTCCTGCCTGTCACCCTGCCCCCCGCCCCCCTCATACTGCTCCCTGATGCAGGGATTAGGTTTCCTCACCTGTGAGCTCAGGGACTTTACTGTAGAGTCCACCCACCTTGTGACGCATGTTACTGAGTGTGCAGGTCCTATGTCTACCCATAAATATCCCCAAACAAAGAGTCATGCTCTCTCCTCCCACCAAGAGGGGCTGTAGGGAGCATGGGACCATAAAATGTGCCAGACCCCTTTATTTTATTCTCTCGCCTGTTGTCTCTCTTACTCTCGATGACTTTACCATGATCTTTATGTATTATAATCGTAAAATTGCGCCTATGCACCCTTCAGTTACTAGAGACTGATTTCCTTTGACAAACATGGCAATTTTTTTTTTTTTTTACAAAACAGGAGTGACGATATTAATCTCAGATAAAATAGACTTGAACATTGCCATTCCAACTTTTGAACAATTGCCCGTTAGCTGGTGTGTTAGTCTGGATAGACTAGAGAAACAAATCCATGGACACAAATGTGTGTAAGAAAGAGATTTATATACAAGAGCAGTTGAACATTGAGAAGAATGCCCCAGCCCAGTCCAGTCCAAGGTCATAAGTCCAATATTCGTCCATATGTCCGATACCCATCTGTAAGTCCTCTTCAACTCACGAAACACCTGCCATGACGTCGGAGGAAGGACGATCACGGGCCAGTGGGTAGGAAGTCTTCGGAGCCAGTGGCGCTGTGGCACCTCAGCGCTGGCGCAGGGGTCTCCACGTGGCTCCCCAGGTGCAGGCTTCCGGTTGCATCAGGGCAGATGCATGCGGCTTCTCCTCAGGGATGGCCCGCACGGAGCCAGCCTTGTCAGTCGAGGCAGGCAGCGAACGTGGTCGGCAGAAGTCTCTAAGAAAGTGGACGGAGGGAGACCGTGTCTCCGCCTCCCAGAAGGAAGGACCACACTTCCCAGAATTCTCTGGAGAAGGCCACGCCCACACAGGGCCTCATTGGCTACCTCTAGATCGACAGGCTAGACTCCACCCCAACCTCCTTCATCCTCACATTGACACCAGACTAGATGACTGCCACAATTGGATGCACTTTGCCCACCTTTTGATTTTTAGTCTGTGTCTGTCTGTGGTGTGTTTCACATCTGCTCCAGAGTGATGGGTCCTGACTTCTTATCCCATCTATGCTCTGCCTCCTGACGGTGTTTGATCCACGTACAGTCGATAGGGATGAGTTTGTTGGCGGTCATTTTGCTGTGTGTGCCTGTGTGTGCGTAAGCGTGCATGCATGTGCATGCGTGCCCGTGTGCGTGTGTGCGCGCGCATTCCTGGCTGCTGATCTCCTCCTCACAGCTTACTGAGTCCTTATTTGTAGGGCTTTTTCTTTCTTTTATTCTTTTTTATTTTGATGAGGTTTATCCCTTTTTTTCTTATCTACTTATTCTCTGTCACCCTCTATATTTCCATCTTTTGTTGGTCATTCATCTATTCTGTGTATATACTTCAATCTACCGTTCATTCACCCTCTGCTTATCATTTATCATTCATATATCTACTTCTACCCACCCATCCATCAAACATTACCCATATGTCCAAACTCCACTCATCCCTCCATCTATCATCTATTCACCCATCTTTTCGCCATCTATTTATCATCCATCATTCTATCTAGTCTGATCCGTTTATCCTTCCACCTATCATCTATCTCTCTCTTCATCTAGTACCTCATCCATCTTTCCCTGCTTCCATCTGTTACCTATGGCTGCATTCATTACCATCTCTACCCTTTCATTGTTTGTCTATCTAACCTACTATTCCCCCCCGCCCCCACCTATCTTCCTCTTAACCACCCACCACCCATAGCTCTGTCCTCCAGCTCTGTCTGTCCATCTGTGTCTGTGCCAGAGCCCACCTCCCACCCCATTGTCTATTCGTCACGTCCGTCTGTAGGTCTGTGTGCCACCTCCATCCACCATCTGTGCAGTCAGGAATGGTTTACATTTCCTTAGGGAAATACAGTTAGTTTCTGCCCTCTGATTTTAGAGTGTGTCACCTTCTCACCACATTCTGTCTGTCTGCTTTTAGCATGGTAATTATGGAGCAAAGTGTGTTTCTCTTGGTGCTTTGATGGGAAGAAGGCGTGGGCTGGAGGAGGTGGGAGGAGGCACCATGGGGAGTGCCAGGAAGAAGCCACTCCACTCCCCAGGAGCACAGCAGGGCGGCCTTGTTTCTTGTGTTGATGTGTGAGTGCCCCCCCCCCATATACACAGGTATACCCTCCCCCCCCCACTGTGTGTGTGCACAGGGACACACATGCAGCTGCTGGGCAGCCGGTGTTCCCAGCCACCCCACAGAGGCCCAGGCACTTCACACGCTCTCAGCCAGGCTTTGCCAAATGAGTCTGCGTGGAAGTAGGAGATGGTTTTCCCTCAGCCCGGCGTGGACACGGTGCATCTGGGAGAAAGAAGTGGGGATCTTTGCTGCTGCTTGGGAGACGGTTACCCTCTCTCAGTGGCCTCCCTGCCCCTGTGTCTGGTGTCCTGCCCCGCCCGGCACCACGGAGAGATTTCAGATGAACTGAGCTGGGAGCCGGAGTCCAGGGGCACCTCTCCTGTGTGCCCTGGCTCCTGAAGACCTTGGCCATCAGACCTTCGGTGCACCCGGAACTCCAGTGGGTGCCAGGCGGTGGAGGGGTCTTCTCAATGGGAATGTGGCCCTCGCCCTGCAAGGAGGCAATTAGGGGAGCAGAGGCACAGGTAGGAAGTAGAAAGACCCAGAGGGATTTCGTTCATGAAATAGTTAATAAAAAATAAATAAGTCTGCAAGAAAACGTCTAATGGGCTGTTGCAGTCACGATGAGTGGCCATCTGGTGTCTCATGGACCCTCTGCCACAGCAAACAGGGCCTGGCCTCTGCTGGTGATGGGCCTTCCCCAGTGCTGTGTCCAGCAGAAAGGGGCCGTCTCCTTCCCGAGGGGCATCTGGGGCCTTTCCAGTTCTCTGGGACAAAGCCAGACTCCGTGTTCTTCCCAGCAGCCATCTGGGAGCATCCATCTTCCCGTCTCCCCTGGTCACCGTCTGCTTACTCTCCTGGTGACCGAAGGCCCTGGGCACGGTCAGACCCACTGTCGGCATCCACACAGCATCGCTCCACTGACCACACAGTGGTCGAGTGCAGGGCCACTAACCTTGAGGTCAGCGGTTGAAGCCCACAAGCAGCTCAGAGGGAGACAGATGAGGCTGTCTGACTGTCTTAAACACTGCCCTCCTCTGTCTGCCTGGTGGGGCCACTGTGGGTTGGGACCAAGGCAGTGGCAATTGGTTTGGTTTGGTTTGGGTTTGAAGCCTACTTGAAAAGAGGCAGCCCTGAGGTTTCCAGCGACCCTTCTCTGGATGCCTCCCTCCAGGAACATTCCAGAGCGTGGCAGTGCCCCTGGGCAAGCATGCGTCTGGGGCCCACCATGTAGGTAGTGAGGTGGTGTCTTTGTTGGTGACGTGACGAGGGGCCCTCTCCCGTGTTGTCAGTTCCTGTGGCTCAGTGCATCCACTAGGTCCTGACGTGCTTTGACTCTCTCTCTCTCTCTCTCTCTCTCTCTCTCTCTCTCTCTCTCTCTCTCTCTCCCTCTCCCTCTCATGTCCCCCACCTCCTTGTCAAGGGCCTGCCATGATGTCGTTTCCTCCTGAGTCGGTTTGTGTAGCTGTGCGCATGCTGCCTACAATATTCCCATGTCAGTTGGAATATTTCCCTTTCCTCTTTGCCACTCCGTCCTTCATAGCAAACTGCTGCCCTGACTGACTCTCACCGCTGTGGGTTCCAGTCTGCTCCTGGCAGCCCCAGGCAGCCAGCCAGCCAGCCCCACCTGTGCGTGCAGAGAGCCTCCCTGCTCTCCTGTGGGGCTGCGGGTGGGCTCGAACAGTCCACCTTTCAGCCCCCAGCAGCCCCCCAGGCCCCCTGATTCCTTCCCCTGTTCATAACCGTCATCCCACTTTTTGCCCCTGTTGGTTGGGTTCTGTGGTCGCTCTCTCCGGCCCCCAGGTCAGCTGCGACGCCCTCTCTCACCGTTCCTTTTGGGCATCTGCCCCTTCCTGCCCCGTGCTCGCCGACAACACCTGCACAGATCGGCCAGGAGGGAGGGACTTCAGAAAGCCCCGGGGGGTGGAATCACAAGACCACAGAGCGTTCCACACGGAGGTTTGGAAGCGCCTTCATAAGGAGTTGTCGATTTCATTGATCTTTTCAAAGAACCAGCTTCTGGCTTCATCGATTTCTTTCTGTGTCCGTTCTCTCTCTCTGATCTTGGCTGCGCCTGGCAGGTTAGTTCACACCTGCCTTTCTAGTTCCTGGACTTGTTGAGCCAGGCTGCTAATTTGGATCCTTTCTTCTTCTGTTAAATGCCAGCATCTGTTGTTTTAGCTTTTTCTCTGAGCGCTGTCTTTGCTGAGTCCCGTGGTTCTGTGAGGTGTGTTTTCATTTTCCTTTGACTCTGCGAAGTGTGTGATTTCCCTCTCAACTCATGGGTGGGTTTTTTATTTTTATTTATTTATTTTTTCATGGGTGGGTTAATAGTGTGCCATTTCATTTCCCCGTGCCTGTGTTTTTTGTTTTGTTGTCTCATCCTCACCAACCGCCCCCCCCACCCCCCCGTATTGGCCCTCGTTGGAGCCAGAGAAAGTCCTGTGCATGATGTCGGGATATGGAACTTGATGCGTGGCCCAGACTCTCCTGCTGTGGAGAAGGCCCTGTGCCCTGGATTGGGACGTGTGTTGTGCTGTCTGTCTGTCTGTCCAGTCTGGCTGGTTGGGCTCCTCTCTCTCGGTGACGTCTCCAGGGGTGATTGTGGTGTGAGGAAGTCTCGGGCCCGGCTGGGAGGTGGCTGTGTCTGCTGGGCCCCTCGTGGGCTGAGCCTCCGTCCCTGCCCTGCAGGACCTTCCGTCTGCCTTTGGACTCTGCTGGGTCATTGTGTCTTTGCGTGTGAGTATGTCTGTGAGTGTGTTCCGTGGATGTGTGTGTGTGTGTCTGCAAGTGTATATATCTATGTGGACGTGTGTATGAGTGTGTGTCTCTGTGCTTGTCTGTGTATATGAGTGTGTGTGTGCACATCTATGTGTGTGTCTGCGGATGTGACGGTGTGTGTGTACCTGCATGTCGACATACATGCACCCTCTCGATGGTGAGCAGGGGCACAGGCCCTGCACACGCCCCTGGAAGCGGCGTCTCCTGCTGAGTGCCTGGGTGACACACAGTGCATCGGGTTCCCCCGTGACAGTCTCCACACAAGTTGGTCCACGCGTGCACTTAGCTTTTGCCTCTCGCCCCAAAGTTGGCAATTGCCCCGGCCTGTGGCCCACGCCCACGGGGGGGAGCCCTCCACAGTGGCACCCCACAGGGTCTGGGTTCTTCTCCGGAACAGGGTTGGTGTGAGTGGCGGGTGCAATGCTGTGGTCCTCCTGGGGCCCCGCTCATGCCCCACTCCCTCTGTCCCCTTCAGGTCGACCCTGAGTTCACACGGGACGTGAAAGCCACAGTGCAGAGGTAAGTGGGGGTGGGGTCCCCACATTGGTTCACACTCAGACACACACACGCTTCCCTCACCCGGCATAGAGCCCACCTCGACCCCGCTGCCCCCCAGTGGGCAGACTCGGAGGGCGTCCCCGGAGGACAGGCCTGCATGGCACCCGGGGCTTCCAGCCTCCACTTTGCCCCAAGAAGCAAGCCTGGGGCCCGAACCAGCGACCTCTGAGTTAGTGGCCCTGTGCCCACCCTGCCCTGCCCCAGAGCTCCTCAGAGCCAGGCCTGGTCCTTCCTCCACTCACTGGCCAGGGAAGGGCATGTCGGCCGGCCAGGGGTCAGTGGTTAGCAGGCACAGCCCCTCGGCACCGCCCCAAGACAGAATGGCCCCCAGCTGGGCCTGGAGACCAAACACATCAAGGGTGTGGACGGGGGCAGGACCCTGCTGTCCTCACACCCACCACAGCGAGGGGGGCAGCGGGTCCCCTTGTTGCCCAGGTGCAGGGAGCCCAGGAGCTACTGGCAGGCAGGGCTGCTCACACAGGCCCCAGCCTCTGTCCGTCCGTCCATCCGTCCGGCACAGCCCATCAGGAAGGCAGCGGCACTCGGGCTGTCTGCGCCCTCAGCAGCAGCACGTCACCCTCTAGGTCATCCCCGGGTCAGCGCTGCCCTCACGTCCCGGGCCCGGCACCTCCCAGTGGTCCTGAGCGCAGCCCCCACCCCTGTGCTGCCCTTCCCAGGAGCCCCGGGGTGCGGCTGGCCGGCGAGATGTCGCAGGCCGACCTGCACGCGGTGGTGAAGAACTGCTTCGCCGTGGTGAACAGCTCGGTCTCGGAAGGCATGTCGGCCGCCATCCTGGAGGTAACCCCCCACCCCACCCCGCGTCCTGGGGACCGCCAGCCGCCACTGCCTGCCACGCTTTGGCTGACGGGTCATGGCTTCCTGCCCGTCTCCAAGGCGAGGCGCTGCAGGGGCTTCCGTGTGGAAGGCGAGGAGCGTGGGTTCCGGCTTCCGGCCACCGAGGACAGCGCAGAGCGGCCGTTGTCCTCACCTTGTCCAGATGCATCCCGGCTGGGCTTGAACCACCGGCCCACAGTTGACTGACCCCTGTGGCTTCTGCGCCATTCCGCGCCCCCTTCACCGGGCTTGATCGTGACTCACAGCAGCCCCGTCCAGGGTTGCCCGGCAGTGCCTCTGGAGGAGCAGACAGCCCCGACTTCCTCCTGAGCAGCGGCTGGTGGGTTTGAACCGCTGACTTCACGGCTAGCAGGGCTCCCTTGGCCTGTGCAGAAGTCCCCCGCTCCCTGGGTTCGGGTGAGGAGAAAGCTGGACTTCTCTGGGGCTGGGGGCCGGACTGGGCTGGATCTTGTCTCTGCTCCATAGCACCTTCTGTAGCCAGTGCGTGTCAGATCAGACCCCCCACCCCCACCCCAACACACACACAGGCCCATCGGGGGCCGAGTCTGAGGAAGCCGACTGCTAGATGGCCAGGCCTTTCTTTCAGGGCTCCTCCACCGTGCAGAGGGGCCGCTGTGCTGCCTTATGACCTTTGCACCAGGTCCTCCTGGCTGCAGGGACTGGTCACTTCACAGTGGACGTCCCTCCATGCCAGCCTTGCCAGCTGAGGGGAAGCAGGAAGGAGAACAGGAACAGGTCAGACTAATCCCGTCTTTAACTCAGGAGCCACGGTGGCCTGGTGGGAACTCGCTGGGCAGCCAACCCTGCAGGCAGCAGTTCACAGCCGCCCGCCCGCCGCTCCAGGGGAGGAAGAGGCTTTCGGCCGGAGCTCCAGGGGCGACTCCACCCTGTCCCGGAGGGAGAGAGCTGTTGGGTTGCTGTTCTCAGTGCCGGTTTCAGTCAGTTACACAAGGAGGAAGGCGGCTTAGCGGCCGGCGACTTCAGCGTGTGGCGAGTGCCTGCCTGTCCTCAGGCCGCACTGGGGGTTCCGCACCTGCCCTGCAGCCTCGCCCTCTCTCAGCTCAGTCTGCTGGGGCCTCACATCCCCCCAAGCTGCCCCTCTCAGGGGAACACACAGAGTCTCCAGGAGACACGTGGAGCGATTCTGTAGGGACCACTGCCCTGCCCTGTCCATGAGTTGCTGTCCAGCTCCATTTCCTCCAAGGACGGACAGCTGTGAGCGGTCGTGACTGGGGAGGGGGTCGTGTTCTCTAGAGCGGCTGCTGCAGTTGCCGGGATGTCCGTCTGTCAGCCTGGGCAGTGTGGCAGACGCCCCCTGGGGCGCTCCCTCAGGTGTCCAGAAGAGCAGCACCAGTGTGTGTGTGTGTGTAGAGGTGGGGGGGCGGGGGGAGGGCTGTAGCACATGGCCATGGTCTCGCTCTCACGGGGCAGGGGCAGAATGACGGAGGTCAGAGCTCCAGTGCGGGGGATGCTTCCTGTCTGGGCTTTGGAGGGAGAGTTTTGTCTTCAACACCTGCTGCCTGGGGCCCTTGGAGACACTCACGGTTTGGACATGGGTACCCCCCGCTGGCGTGGTTAATGTCTGAGACACAGCAGAGACCAGCCCAGCGCCCACCCTACATCGGAGCTTCCCAAAGAGGGCGACGTGTCAGAATGAGAGGGGCTGTAAGAGCAGAGGGTGGACGAAGGTACATAGGTTTTATTTTCCGGGAGGGATCTTGTCTGTGATAAGGCAGCCTTGTGCCCCCCTCCAGTCCTGTCTCCATTGTCAGGGACGGCCACTCCCAGAGGGGGTCTCACCACGGAGCCCAGGGTAAGGAGGGGAGCAGGCCCAGCCTCAGGCTGGATGGGGAGGGCAGGGGACTCTGGGTCCCTATGGGGCTGTCTCGTCTGCTGGCGGGCTTCTGGCCATTGG
>PVJH01048236.1:0-10926 GCA_004026705.1 Nesogale talazaci | reverse complement strand
CAAAAGGAAATGACAAAAGAAAACACAACCAAGGACAACGCAAGCAAAGTTTTGTCATCTGCATATTGTAGATTGTTAAATAAGCCTCCAATCCTGATGCCACATTCTTCTTCATATAATCCAGCTTCTCTGATTCTTTGTTCATCATGCTGATTAAATATGGTGTAAGGATACAACCTTGATGCACACCTTTTCTGATTTTAAACCATGCAATATTCCCTTGTTCTGTTTGTACAGCTGGGTCTGGCTCCATGCATAAATTCAGCATAAGCACAATTAAGTGTTCCATAATTCCAGTTCTTCAGAAAGTTATCCATAGTTTCTTATAATCTACACAGCTGAATGCCTTTACAAAGTCAATGAAAAATAAATAGACATCTTCCTGGTGCTATATGTTTTCAATTAAGACCCATCTGACATCAACAATGATATCTCTGTCTTATTTTTCACATTTTATTGGGAGCTCGTACAGATATTGTAACATTTCATAGTTCATTCACATCAAGCAGTATTATTCCAAGTCTGTTTCTGAATTCAGCCTGAACCTCTGGCAGCTCCCTGTCAATGTACTGCTGCAACTTTTGCTGGATAATCCTTAGCAAAATTTACTAATATACAATATCAGTGATGGTGTTCTATAGTTTGAGCATTCCGCTGCATCAACTTCCTTTGGTTTGGGTAAAAATATGAATCTTTCCCATCACTTACCTAAGTAGCTGTCTTCCAAATTTCCTGGCATAAACAAGTGAATACTCCCACTGCTTCATCAGCTTATTGAAACATTTTAATTGGTACGACATCCATTCCCAGAGCCTTGTTTTAACTAGTGTGTTCAGTGCAGGTTGGACTTCTTCCATCAGCACCATTGGTTCTTGCTCCTATGCTCTCTCCTGATATGGTGGAATGTTGACTAGTTCTTGTTATAATGATTCTGTGTATTCTTTCCATCTGCTTTTTTTTCCATCTGCTTTTGAAGCTCTCTGCATAATTCAATATTTGGATCATAGAATCTTTCAATATAGCCTGAACTTTTTCTTGAATTCTTTAAGTTTAAGATATGCCAAGCATGTTCTTCCTTTTTGGTATTCTATGCAAATTATCTTTGCTCATTTAATGGCAATATTTTGCTATTTCTTCTGGAGCCGCTTTTTGAAAATCATTTCATTGCAATATTTTTCTATTTCTTCATTACTTCTACCATTACCTTAGATACTCTAAGATTAAGAGCAAGTTGCAGTGTCTCTTCTGACATCCACTTTTATCTTTAGTATCTCTTAAGTGACCTTTTGTTTTCTTCATGAAGAATACTCTTGATGTCATCCCACCACTCATCAGGTCTTCTGCGATTAATGTTCAAAGCATCAAATCTATTCTTGAGATATTCTTGAAATTCAGATTGGATAGACTCTATGTTGTATTTTGACTGCAGTGGTCATTTTAATTTTCTTCAGCTTCAACCTTTATGAATACAAATTACCTCAGACCATAGTGTGTTCTGCTGTCAGCATCTGGCATGATTTTAGTTGCTGATAATGAATCTCCATCATCTTTACCTACGGATTGGGTCAATTTGATTGGTTTATTTTTTTTGCCAACCTTACCTCTGTAGGAAAAGTTCATATGTATAGTCCTGCCTTTTGTGTTGCTGATACAAGGCACTTTCTATAAGTAAGTTGTTGGTCATGAAAATTCTATCAGGTGAGCAGCCTAGCTTCATTTCTATTACCAAGCCCATATTTCAAACTATTCTTCTTTCCTCTTTGTTCTCAACATTTTCTTTCCAATTGCCTGAAATGTTCAATGCGTCTTGATTGATGGTGTATTTGAGCAATTTCTGTTGGTTAAATTATTCAATTTTTGCAGCACTGGCTAGAGTGGTTGTGGTATAAATTTGAATAATGTTGCATTGATGTGGTTTCCATTATATGCAGATAGATATTATTCTATCACATACAGCATTGTACTTCATGATAGATCTTTTTTTAATATAGATTTTATTGGGGACTCTTACAGCTCTTATAACATTCAATACATTGTTCATATTAAGCATACTTTTACATATGTTACCATGTTCATCTACAAACATTTTCTACTTGAAACCCCCAGCATGTGCTCCTCTTTCCCTCTTTCCTCTAGTTCTTTATTTTTTTTAATTCCAACTCCTCATATTTCCCCTTCCCCCTTCTCCTCCCCTATGAACTCCTAATAATTTATAAATTGTTATTACCTCTTCATATTGTATACTGTCCAATGTGTCACTTCACTCACACACATACCCCGTTGTCCACACCCCAGAGAGGAGATCACATGTAGATCCCAGATATTAGTTCCCCCTTTCTACACCCATGTAGTTTATTGTTAAACTGTTTAGTTCCCCCTTTCTACTCCACCATCCCTCCACCTTCCCAGTGTCATCACTTCCCACTAGTCTCAAGGGATTATCTATCCTAAATTCCCACGTTTCTGACTCCAATGTACATTCCTGCTCTAGTCGAATCTGTCTTGCAGAATTGAGATAATGATAGTTTGTGGGAGGAAGCACTTGAGAATCAGAGGAAAGTTGCACATTTCATAGCTACTACACTGTACCCAGACTAGCTCATTTCCTCGCTGCAGTCCCTCTGTAAGAGGATGTCGCTTCACTTATTGATGAGCTTTGGGTCCACAATCTGAACTCCTCATTTATAATGATATAATTTTTAGGTCTTTGATGCTTCATACCAGATCCCTTTGACATCTCATGGTCACACAGGTTATTTTTCTTCTTCCATGTGGGCTTGCTTCTTAGTTAGATGGCCACTTATTTACCTTCAAGCCTATCAGACCCCAGGCGCACATCTTTTGATAGCTGGGGATCATCAGCTTTCTTCACCACATTTCCTTGTGCACATATTTTTTGTGAGCAATCATATCAGGAAAGTGAGCATATAATGTGATGATTGTTAGTTCTTGAAACCTGATAATTGATCTATTTGGCATCTCTTGGTTCCATAAGCTTTTGTGCTTCTTCCATGTGGGCTTTGTTGCTTCTGAGCTGGATGGTCACTTGTTTACTTTCAAGCCTTTAAGACCCCAGACACTACATGTTTTGATAGCCAGACACCATCTGCTTTCTTCACCACATTTGCTTATGCACACGTTTGCTTTCTGTGATCGTGTCAGGGAATGCCAATTTAATAGAACAAAATGTTCTTGTACTGGGAAGTACCTGATGGAGGTTCAATGCCCATCTGCTGTCCTAATTCTAAACCAATAAGTATATGCATATTGATCTATTTCCCCAATCGTCATATGAATGTAAGCACCTATGTATATGCTTGTATTTAACCTCTATTATTGCCCCCTTACTCCCCATTTCTTTTCTCTATTTCCCTATACCTCCTCCTGTTCCACCATCACACTCAACCTCCATTTGGGTTTCAATATTTTCTCTCTATTACATTAGTCTTAATCAATCGCTAGCTCCAAATCTCCCACCCCACCCCGCCGCCGATCCTGAACTACATGTTACTCACCCCATCCCTGGATCAGCCAACAGCCCGCCCCCTACATCCACTCTGGTACCATCAGTCCTGTTGTCCCCAGCCCCAGATTGCCCATCCAGCCCATCCCATCCAGATAGACCTATAAAAAATAACATGCTTTCAAAAAGGACATCCCATAATGGAGCAGCCAAAGAAAAGAAAACAATGAAAACATTAACAAAAACTCCCAATATCCAACATGTACAAGTACATCAAAAATCAAAGATAATAACAATATAAAATCTATAAACAGTTTAAGGTCTGTTTGTTGAACTCCAGGAATGTCTCCAGGTTGAGTGGGATGGGGTGCCACACATTGGTCACAAAGTATATCTTTGGTGTTCCATCTGGAGCTCCATGTTCTGTCGTATACCCTTAGTTTTTTGGTGTGGTTGTGTTTCTCCATTGTTGACCCCAAAATGTTTTGGGTCAGGGAGGGTAGCTGAATTTCATATTGGGGGCAGTCATATGGTTCTCTCTTTGTATCAGCAGTTCTAAGTGGGAATATCGTCCTGAAGGCTTCGTGGGCAGATCTTATAATGTCCTTTTTGACAATAAATGTAATGCCATTTTTCTTGATTATCATTCCCAGCATTCCATTACCAGTGCATTTCAACTCACCAGCTCCTAGACCAGTGGTTCTCAACCTTCCTAATGCTGTGACCCTTTAATACTGTTCCTCATATTGCAGTGACCCCCAACCATAAAATTATTTTCGTTGCTACTTCAAAACAGTCATTTAGCTACTGTTATGAATTGGGCAACCCCTGTGAAAGGGTTTTTCAACTCCCAAACGGGTGATGGCCCACAGCTTGAGGACCACTGACCTAGACTATCTTTATGCATTCTATTTTATTTTTGATGACTTCCACTTTCTTAGATTTGTACTTTGTACAGTCCAAGTTTTAATTGTTAATGAATGTTTGCAGCTATTTCTTCTCATTTGATTCATACTACATGGGCATATAAAGGTCCAAAAAGCTTTACTTCCACTGGATTTACTCCATCCATGTCATCATGGTCAACTCTAATTTGAGAAGGCAGCTGTTTCTCAATTATATATGAGTGCCTTCCAAACTTAGGGGCTTATTTTCTGGCAGTGTCTCTGACAACATTCTCCTTCTATTCCTGAGGTTTTAGTACCTGGTACTATCTACAGGGTTCCCAGTAACTAATTCCCCAGAAGTCACCCTACTTATATTCCTTCTTTTGTAACCTGTTCTTAGTCTGTAAGCTCTGCTAAAACCTGTTCAGTTGTGGTCATCCTTCTGGTATTTGGCATGTCAGTAACATCATTTTCAGCATCACAGCAACACACAAGTCACCACAGCAACACCCCAGTCACTACAGTAAGACAAACTGACAGACAAATTAGACTGCATGCTAAATCAGGTCAGTTCTATCAGGGCTGTCTGCCCTGGCTTATCCTACAGCAACTGGCTAAAGACAACATGTGGAGTCTTGTAGAGTCATCTCAACATAACTATACTTAACCCAGCTCTAACCCTAGTGAGCGAGAAATTTTCCATCTGCAGTATCATCTCAATTCTCATGGAGGTGGATCATTAGCCAATTCTACAACTTAGACTCAGCCCCCTAAGAACTTGATGAATGAGTGTGACAAGTGAAGTAGTATCAAGAGGCCCCTGATGAATGTAAACACCTGGTTCCTCACTCTAGTCTGTTTTGCTGTCATCTCCATATGACATTGGAAAAGGAAGCAACTTGTTCAGCTTGTTATTGTTTATTCATCTATACAAAATCTCTTTGAACTTGGTGATCATTTTGACATGCTAATTCAAATAGATGAAACAACTATTGGGCAAGTTTTTCTTGTCTCAAGATAGATGATCTTGTGGCTGGTGTATTGCAGACCAATAGTCTTGTAGATTATTTTCTTCTATCTTTGGTTTCCTCCTTTATCTTTTGTTTAGGGCTCAATACTTGTATGTATTTGACGACCCCACCCAATTTTCCTAGACAGAATATGAGGAAAGTTTTAACAAAATTCAAATTCCTTTAAAAGGGGAGGGGGCAGCATTATTGGACAAGTTGAGACCAGAGGCAACCCTGAGATTATACCATGGCATATACCACTTGTTTCTTTGTGGTGGCTTGGATGAAAGTCTGCAAAGCAAAATAATTTTCCACTCAAATATATATATATATTTATATATTTATATCTATTTATATATTTATATATATTTATATATATTCATAAAATCAGTTGCAATTACTTCAATGTAATAATACTCTTTCTGAGGACTTCTGGAAAGATGGTAACTGAATAACATATACCAAAGAGACTCTGCAGAAATCAGCCAATGAGCATTACAAAGAGGTAACTTCAACAATGCCAGATCACAGGAGGAACATCATAAAGATAAGTAAGCAAAAACACATAAGGTTTTGAGGGATTGGGGACGTTTTGATGACCACAGTAGAGGTGGTTAGCATTTGAACTTAGCCCTGCCACTGTCTTAGCTGCAGTCAGGATCATTTGGAGATGATGCCGGGGCTTTATATCAGCACAGCCACACCTTGCTGCCACCTTCGGTCAGGAACTAATTCCTTGCAGCCCCACAGTCAGGGATCAGGGCTCAACTATAATGTTATTTTTGTTTCCCTTTCTTATCTTGATCACTCTCACATTCTCAGTGGGCTTAGCTTTATGTGTTTCTTTTCCTCTTTGCCACTTCCATTTTATCTCACAAGCCACTGCCAAACTCAGGGCCACTCCCCTTAGCCTAGGGCAGTGGTCTGCAAACTGCAGCTCATGAGCCATATGCGGCTCTTTCAGTGTGAATATGTGGCTCTGAAGTAACATTAAAAACATTTGAAGTTTATTATTTCAGATCATGGTTATATCATTTGTTTGGGAAAGTATATTTAAGACTCTTGAGTGATTTCAAAGTTGTTAGGAGGGACAGGATTGACTCTTAAGTGTTTGTCGACCCCTGACCTAGGGCAATTACACCTGCCCTTCACCCAGCTGGGAGAGCTCCACCCTGTGCAGCATAGCAACAGGCTGGGGAAAACCCGTCCTCCCACCACCAGAGGATATTCTGCCCAACTTTTTTCCCATGGAATTCCTGCCTGTGTGGCTGGGGGAGCTCTTATCTGTTCTCTCTGGTTACATGTAACAGAGGAAACTTGCGCTAGTCTTAGTGCTTCACAAGGCTGAAGGCAGCACAGCCAACAACCACCAACATTTCACTTTGTTTTGGGAACCTCTGCAGTGATCCACATGACCAGGACAATCCCACCCATTATTCATGGTGCTCTACACCAAAGCAGACAACCCACCAGTCTTCTGTCACACTCTAGCAGCAGGCACCACAAGCAACCTCTGCAGCACCCCAAGTTGTTGTGGACCACACCATCACAGCTTCTTGTGAGACCACCTGTAGAGTACCATGCTCCACAACAATGCCAGCAGTGAAATGACCATCCAACTTGCCCTCCAAGTAACAAATACTAGCTGACTAGAGAAAGAGTGAAACCAGAGGACGATAAAATGGTAGGCCAATTCCATAGTGAAATTAATTGCAGTAACTTTAAAGAACTATTACTACAAGTCTCTCAGAGAAAGCCAGTGTTCTTTGACTACCTGGAAAATGGCACCAGGATCCTTTAAAATAACACAATACAAGCAACAATCAGCCCCAATGACCTCAACAAAAGTACAGGAGAAACAAAAGGCATTGTCAGAAAGTGTCATGAATCTACTGATATGCAGAGAAAAAGCAGATATTGATCTACCACAGAAAGACATTTTCAGAATGCTGCTTCGAGTCATACAGGATATAAGGGAAACAATACAGAAAAATAATAAAATTATAAAGAAAATAAAGTCCATGCATGAAGGGGAAATACAAGAGCTTAGGGATGGGATAACAAAAACCAGTAGCAGACTCACAGGCTTTGCGAATCAACTGGAGGAAACAGAGAACCACACCAGTGACCTAGAGGACAGCCAAGCAGACTTTAACACAAACAAAAATCTAATAAGCTCATCAGAGAAGCTGAATAAAATCTAAGAGCTATGTCTGAAGCTATGAAGAGAAACAACATCAGAATAATTGGATTACTGGAGGAAGACACAACAAAGAAGTCATCTGCAACAATAGTGAGAGAATTCTTAGAGGAAAACTTCCCCAGCTTAATGAATGAAAACGAGGCAACCATTCAGGAGGCTGAAAGAAGACCAGTTAGACTGAATCCCAAGAGGAAGACACCAGGGCACATAATAGTTAAACTTTCAACTTTGAGACAAAGAAGAAAATCATGCCAGCAGCTAGGGAAAAACCAACAATCACATAAAGTTTCCCAAATAATAATATGCTGAGACCAATCAGCAGACACTATGAAGAAAAAGAGGGAGCAGAGTAACGTATTCCAAAAATTGAAGGAAAATAACACAAACCCAAGAATATTCTACCCAACCAAATTAACTATCAAAATAGATGGAGTAGAGTCTTCTCAGACAAGAAAAGCTCAAAGAGTATGTTAGAAGGAACCCAGCCCTACAAAAGGCTCTTGCCAATCGAATATGGGCAGAAGAACAACATTCACCAAGTATAAATAAGAGACTGCTACATAGAACAAGTTCACCCAGAGGGCAAAAAAGAGAAAACAGTCCCCAAAATAGTGTTGACAGAAGGGTAGAAAATCGTCAAGAATGACACACACAAAAACACACACGTACGTGCACACAACACACTGATTTCAAAAATGAAGGTAGGAAAATACCCAAATCAAAAGGTATAAGATGAAACCACAGAGTTCACAGATGAAGATAATAACCCTGAATACCATCAGGGGAGCCAGCGCCTGACACATCATCATGGGTCTGGTAGGCGCAATTGTCCTGCAATAACAGATAAAGACTATAGTAAGGTTATAGAA
The DNA here is from genome assembly GCA_004026705.1 of Nesogale talazaci. Taxonomy (NCBI): domain Eukaryota; kingdom Metazoa; phylum Chordata; class Mammalia; order Afrosoricida; family Tenrecidae; genus Nesogale; species Nesogale talazaci. Next base: position 2,494 of record PVJH01048236.1, on the reverse strand, counting down.
AAGATGAGAGATAAAAATAATGGGGTCAGACACATTTGTAGCATGTTCACCTCATGGATGGCCAAAATCTCAAGAGCCAGGTCCATGCATAGTGAGGGTAAAAAGCTGGAGAGCTCCAGGGAAGCATGCTGGAGGGAGCCGGGAGAAATCAAGTTTATTGCTAACCAAGATTTATATCTATTTCAAGGGTGTGACTACAGGTAATCACATGTAACAGGAAGGGGCTGTACAATAGGCATAAGCATAATAGGAAGGAGATGTGTTTGGAACACACATGTGACAAGAAAAGCAGATCCTAGATTCATTATGGTGGCCTATCCTTGATCATACTTGGGTGGGCTTAACCTCCCTGAACTCATAAAAAGAGGTAGTCTACTATTATCCTATCAGAAGGGCCCTACTTAGGGTGGGACAGATGAAACTGTCTGATTGCTCTTGATGACTGATAGCCCTGAGGGAGAATAATCTTGGAACTACTGCTGTTGACCTCCAAGTGTATAATTATTTGCCCTGTGTAGCAAGTGGCTAAGTTTGGCTTATATTTGGGGCAGACAACATGAGAGAAATTTTTCTATCTCCAAAAGGATATCAATGGACTACAGTCTGGTTTTAAAAGACTGAGGTTAGCAGACTGGCTTTGAAAAAAACAACCCAATAATCTGCTGCCTAAAGAAGAGACCTCTCAAGACTACAGATATAAATATGCTGAGAATCAAAGACTGGAGAAAAATATACCAAGCAAATAGAAATTCAAAAAAAAAAGCAGGAGTTGCAGTCTGAATCTCAGAAAAAATTGGCCTCAAAGTCCAAATCATAAAAAGAAATAAGGAGGGACACTATATAATGCTCAAGGGAATGGTAGCCAGAGAACCAGTAAGCATTTTAAATATATATACCCCAAATGAGAGACCCACTGAATATGTCAAGCAAATACTCCAAAAGATGGAAAAAGTAAAAGCAGCCTCAACAGTTGCGGTGGATGACATCAATACAGCACGCTCTGAGAAAGGCAGATCACAAGGAAAGGCAGTCTACAAGGAGGCTAGAGATCTATACACTACAATTAGACAATTTGTCCTGATAGATATTTACAGACGTTCTCATCCAAATACAAAATAAATTGAATTCTTTTCACATGGCACATATTCAAAGATAGACCACATGCTGGGGTGAAAGGCTAGTCTACTTAAATTTAAGCACATTAATATCATACAGACCTCCCTCTCTGACCTCTGTGCCACAGGCTGGAAATCAACAAAAGGAAAATGATGAAAACAAAAGCAAATAATTGGAGGATGAATAACTCTCCATTGCAAAAGGAGTACATACTGGTCCAGATCAGAGATTAAATTAAAAAATTACTAGAAATCAAGGAGAATGAGAACATAATATACCAAAACTTCTGGGACACAGAAAAGGAAGTTATCAGAGCAAGTATAATAGCAATAGGTGCACACATGTAAAAGGAAAAGACACTCATGATTTATATGCAGGAAAATAGGACAATCAATAGTAAAAAGCATGAAATAATTTAAAAATCGAGCTGAGATTCAGGAGAGAGAAAATAAAAAAACTATGGGAAAAATTAATGCTGCTAAAAGTTGGTTCTTTGAAATGATAACCAGAATCAACAGACAACTGGGAAATCTAACCAAAGGAGGGAACAATTTTTTTTTAAATCATTTTATTGGGGACTCATACAGCTCCAATCATAATGTATACATACATACATACGTTGTGTCAGTAACATCTTTTCTGGGGTGGGGTGGGGTTCTTTTTTTTTTTTTAATTTGGGAGAAGTAAACCAGCTTTATAGGGCAATCAAGCTTAGGCAATTAGCATATCGTGATCTTCAAAATTAACAAGTGAATGGCAGCACAGCTGCAAGTCAGGCTTCAAAGGCCAGGGCTGTTTACAGTTACAAAGGTGACAAACTACAAACCCCAGGCAACAAACTGCAACAGAGTTCAGGCATATTCAGCCTGTAGCCAAACAGACAATGTTATCAAGGAATTACCAACAAAAAAATCCTCTGGGGCAGATGATTTCACAGAGAATTCTACCAAGCATTCAGAGAAAAACTGACACCAATCTTACACAAACTCTTCTAGAACATAGAAAAGATGGCAAACTCAATAACTACTTCTATGAACCTTGTGTTACTCTCACACTGAAACTGAACAAGGAAATCACAAGAGCTGAGAACTAAAGACTAATATCCCTTATGAACATTGATGCAAAAATCCTTAACAAAATACGGGTCATTAGAATACAAAGGTATATCAAACAAATAATTCACCACAACCAAGTTGGATTCATATCAGGATTGCAGGAATAGTGCAACATATGAATGACCATTAATATCATTTGCCATATTGACATGAAAAATTAAAGAACCACACAATAAGATTGATAGATGCGGAAAAAACATTTGACAACATCCAACAGCAACAGAATGTCTATTTAAGACATTCAAAAACATAGGAATGGAGGG
>PVJH01048235.1:0-10904 GCA_004026705.1 Nesogale talazaci | reverse complement strand
CAAACCTTACCCTAGCCACTTTGTAGCTTTTATCTTTCTCCTTCATACTTCTTTTGTTTCCCAAACCAACTCCTAGAACACTTCACACCCTAACTGTTGTTCCAAGACATGAAGAAAGAGAACGGTTTTCAGACCACCGTTTCCTAAAATTGACAATAAAGTCCCCTGGGTACTCAGGGGCTGCGGAAGCAAATATCCACACTTTACCCTGGATTTGGAGCTACAGCCCTAATTCAGGAGAGTTAGTCACCGATACTCAAAGGGGCAGTTGGCTGTGAGTTGCATAGAGGGCATTGTTTCTATGGCAGCGAGTATGGGTTATAATACACATATTTTAATTGCCAAGGGTGAGCTGAGAATTTTTTCCGTTAAGTGTGAAAGACAAAGTATAGTGCGGGAGCCTAGGGGTTAGACGGTGGGAAACAGGTCCCTCCGCAGGGTATAGACCTGGATGGCGCTCCATCGCGAAAGGGTTTTGGAAAAAGTGGTTAAGAATTTGTTATTTGCACGACCCTCTGGTGTCTCCTCTGGAGAGGGAAGCAACAAATGAAGAAGACGTGACCTTCACCCTAATGCTTTGTGCGTGAGCGTGTGTCCGTTTACTAAAGAGAACAGGCTCTTGAAATACCAGTGTTTGCGTCTATTTGGGGGCAAGTTCATTTGGGGAAGAAGGGAGCATGGATTCTTTCTTCTCTGAGGAAGGGACCGAGGGGTAGCCGCCCCCTACAACTTGCCAACAATAATAGCACGCCTTTCTGAAGACGGGAAAAATAAATATGGTCAAGAAGACCAAGCACACTTGGTTGAAAGGAACAATGGCGTACGCGACGGCAAGAGCCGCCCGCTTAGCAGAAGCCAGGGTGGGGGCGGCGAACCTTCGCCGACGTAGGAGGGGAGAGCCACGCTAAAAAGCGAACCGGGATTCCGTGGGGGCGGGGCCGCGGCTGGGCGCATGCGCACACGCGTCCAGGTGGCCGCGGCGGCGGAAGCGGAGCCCTCCGCGGACGCCGCGCCGCCAGGGGGCTGCTGCGCGTGCGCAGGCGGACCTGCGCCGGAGTCTTCATCTTGGCCGCCGCCTCCGTTGCCTTCCCCGGGCTGGAGTCGCGCGCTTTCTTCCTTCCCTCGCTGCCGGGTGTGCGCCCCTCTCGCGCTCCTGGGCGGCGAGGCTGGGAAGGGCCTTTCTGGGGGCTGTTGATCGCCGCCTTTAAGTGGTGCTCGGGGCGGCCATGTCGGCCGGCGAGGTCGAGCGCCTGGTGTCGGAGCTGAGCGGCGGCACCGGAGGGGATGAGGAGGAAGAGTGGCTCTACGGCGGTACGGAACTTCCTGTCCCTGTCGGTTTCCCCGGCTTCTCTCCGCCTTCCTTCCCGGGCCGCCCACGGCCGGCGTCCCGGCTTCCTCGGGCCGCCGGCTTGGGCCTGACTTAGGCCGAGCGTGGCGTGCGCCGCCTCCCCCCCTCCCCCCGCCCCCCCCACTAGTCCTCCTCAGTGTCCCCACGCCCCCAACGCTCAGTCGCCCTGGCGCGGAGGGGTCGGGGCCCGCGGGGCCGGGGCTGGGATCCGGGCCCGCTCCCCAGAACTGCTCGGCGGGGCCGGGCCGCCGCCGCCGCCGCCGTGCTCTTGACTCCAGTTTTAAGACTCGCTTCCGAACGGCGTAGGGGTGCCCTATCTTGTTCCTTGGCCCTTCTTGTCCCCATCCCGGGCCCTTCCGGGCGACAGCCCTGGAATCACAGCGGAATGAAGTGAATGCTCAGAGCGCGCGTCCTGTTTGTCCCGGGTCAGTGTGTACAGCGTGCACCTGCAAGGGACTTCCCATCCGAAAGTCGTGCTTTAAAAATAGCCCGAAAGAGAGAAAGATGGGGTACATTCCCGGGTTCTTAAAGCACACCCCGACTGTTCCCCTGCCCCTAGGTGAAGTTTTTGTTCTTTTCGGGACCATCTCTCTCTCTGAGATTCTGTGGCATGCAGCTGGAGCTTCCTGCCCCACCGGTGCGCTCCCTGTGGTGTGCAGTTTTCAGGAAGCCACGGTCGGACCCGGGCCTGTTCACATGGCTGTGTAGTCCTTGCCTCAAAATTCTAGTCTTGATTCGTCTTAGAAGTGGGCAAGTGAAAATACCCGATTGGGTACTGCGCTGCCCTTGGGATGAGGTTACTTTGTTAAAGTTTGATACAGTTACTGTCCGATGAAACCCCTATCTTCTGCCCTATTTTAGCGCGGTAATTTAATGTTCCTTAGTGGAATATGGAGGCTTTCATTTGCAAAAAGATCTGGGAGACTTGAAAAAACCACCTACAGGAAGTTTCCTTTTATAGAAGTCAGGTGATTTCTGCCCTTCGTGCCCTCCCCCGCCCCAGCCCCCCATAAAAGACCCTTTTTTTTTTTTTTTTAACCTGTTACATGATTCTAAGGTGATTAACTTTGGATGTGCTTATAGGCCCATGGGACGTGCATGTGCACACTGATTTGGCAAAGGACCTAGGTTAGTGCTTGTGATGATCACTTCAGATTTTCATAATGCTAGTTTCTTGAGTGACTTGTGTATTTATTACTTTCCCCCTCCTCTCTTCCTATCCTTTGGCAGATGAAAATGAAGTTGAAAGACCAGAAGAAGAAAATGCCAGGTCAGTGAAATACCCTGTTGATTCCTTCACGGTTGTGTGAGATAGTGACTCTAGTGCCGGATTCTCAGACGTCATGCCTGCCTTCATTACAGTGTTCTGGATTATTGATGCCTGGTCCTGATCCCATGGACACAGGCTGGTGTGCTGCTTCTATTTGGGCTTTGTTGCTTCTCAGCTAGATGGCTGCTTGTTTATCTTCAGACCTTTAAGATCCTAGATGCTGTATCTTTTGATAGGCAGTCCCCATCCGCTTTCTTCACCACATTGGTCTTCAGTGATCACGTCAGGAAGGTGAGAAACCCAGAATGCCGGGTTATTAGAACAAAATGTTCTTGTATTGAGGGAGTACTTGAGGAGAGGTTCAATGCCCATCTGCTCCCTTAATACTAAACCTATACGTATATGTACGTAGATCTTTTCCCTTTTGTCATATATAAATACATTTACGTAAGTACATGCCTGTATTTGGACCTCGATAAATGCCCTTTGCCTCCCAGTTCTTTCCTCTAGTTCCTTTAGTTCAGGAGTTAATCTTACACACGTGTTATGTTAGCGACTGGAGGAGGTAATTTTTCCTTATTAGTAACTTTTTGTGGTTAATGAGTATTGTAGAGGAATATTGTGACTGAGTGGGTTATGCATTGTATGCATTGGGCTGCTAACTGGAAGGTCAGCAGTTCGAAACCACCAGGTGCTGGGCAGTAGAAAGATGAGGCTAGTTTTCCACAGGAGGCTTGTTTGTCTGTAAAGATGGACAGTCTTGGCAACCCACAGGGCAGATCTGCTCTGTTTTACAGGGCTGCTCTAAGACGTGAGTTCACAGTCGACTCGATGGCAGTGAGTTTGAGCGAGCTGGTGGACTAGGAGGAGCCCTGGTAGCACAGTCATTAAAAGTGTACAGCGGCCAAACCCATGATGCTGCCCCACGGGAGCAAGATGAGGCAGTCTGTCGCCATAAAGATGGACCTCTTGGGGGGGTCGTTCTGCTTTGTCCTCATGTAACTCAAGACCAGTCATCTTGGTTGGCCGGGGTGAGGGTTTGAGTGCTACCTGAGCCATTTGTCGTTGGAACCCATCCAGAGAGATGCTTTGGAAGCCACGGTTCTGCTTCTGACAGTTCTCCGCCCTGAAAACCTTACAGAGCAGTTTGACGTGGTACACAAGCGGCGGCCTTCAGTCAGGATCAGCTAGCAATTAACAGTGGCTTTCTGTTCTTTTATAAATGTGTAATTCATAGCATAATTAAAAAAAAAACAATGGTGTCGAATATAGCTAACCATTGGACTACTAAAAAGGATTCTAAACTTATGGTCATTTCAAAAATGTGGTAAGAACAGGAAAAGATCACAGCTTATACAGCTCAAAAACCAAGCAGCCCTCTCTTTGTTCTCCAGGGGCGGCTGATGGACTCCAACTGCTGACCTTGTGGCTAGCAGCCCAATGCGTAACCCGCTCTGCCTCCAGGCTCCAATTTTAATCATTTTAAATATTGACATTGCAAGTGAGTTCAGTTTCGTTAGAGTGATGATTTCCTTTTGAGATGAGTGGAAAGATGTGGTTGTCATGCACAGAACGTAGCCAAAGAGCCAGGAACGGAGTCACCATTTCAAAACAACTTAGGGCATACAAGCCCTAGGACATAGTGGCTGCTGCCAACTACAAGTGATGTATAGCGATGTAAAGTGGCAGTAGGGGGTGAGAGTTTTTTAAATGGACTCTACCAAGAACACTTGTGTTCAGAATAGCACCAAACAACCTCTAGAAATAGGTATAATAAAATCAGTTAATGAGGCCATAGAGAACGTGGAACCCTCATAATGCTGTTTGGGTTGCAAAATGGTGCAGCTGGTTTGTCTGGTAGTTCTGGAAAGGGTTCAAAACATGGAGTTGCTATGTGACCCAGCAAGTCCATCCCTCTTGGATTTGTGTGGAGCACCTAAAACCCACTACTGCGGAGTTGGTTGTGACACATGACAACCCTTTAGGACAGAACAGAGTTCCTGAGGCTGTAAGTCTTATCCACACAGGGTGGAGACTTGAATTACCACTCTCTTAGCCAGCAGCCCGATGCTTAGCCCACTGTGGCATTCGCGTTCCCTGTGTGATGCAACTAGAAAAATAAACTACATCTACCCCCGAATCCCTGTATATAAGTGCTCATAGCAGCAGCTTTATTCATAATAACCCCCAAATGAAAGTAGTCCAAGGGTTCAGCACCTGGTGAATGGGTGAAGAAAATATATTTTTACCAAACAACTGAATGCTACTTTGCCAAAAAGAGAAATGGAATACTAGTATGTGTTGCAATATGGATAAACCTTGGAAATGTTCTGAGAAGCCAGTCACAGAAGACCACGTAGTGTGTGACTGCATTTCTAGGAAAGGCTCATGGCAGGCAAATTTGAAGAGACAAAAGTACAAGTGACGCCATGGAGAGGAGATTGGAGTGTACTGAACAGTATGGGATTTTTTTAACTTTTTATTTTGAGGATGGAGTTGATGAAATTGGTCTAAAATTTAGGTAGTTGCGATAGTTATAATCCATGAAATACTAAATACCATTGAACACTGCGTAGGTGTTGGATTAGATTTTATAGAGCAATATGAGAAAACGTGGATGGAGGAAAGGAGTGGAAGTAGTGTGAATGAGGAGCTGAAATTAGAGCATTCTCTCTCACTCAAAAGTCTTACTCCTTATAAGGTCCCCTCCCTTCTCCCCACTTGTTGTGCCATGCGAATTTTTTTTACCGTTTGGTTTTGAAATATTTGTGATATGCCAAGAAAATTTGGAGCATTTTTTCCCCTTAGATGTGCTACTATATAGTTATGAGACTTAACCCAGTTGAAAAGCAAGGTATGAGGAAATATTGTTGCACTTGTGTTGTTGTTGTTGTTACACTTTTACATCTGGGGCCTAGTGCTAGAAGTCTTGGACTTATTTCATGAGAAGGAGTTCATGTAGAGGTGAATGAATGAATCCGTACATTTGAGATTGACTTGCCAACCCCATATAGCAAATTCACTACCATTCGTCATTGCTGACTCAGCTTTAGAACCAGGAAGAACTGCCCAGTGCGTTGTGGGGACTGACTGTCCGAGTGGTTGGTGGTTTTCCACTGCGACCTTGTGGGTCACAGCCCAGCGAGTAACCACTCCGTCACCAGGGCCTCCTGCATTGACTTGTCAGGGACTTAAACATTTTTTTTGTATCATGCTTTCCAGTTAGGTTGACATGCTAACAGATTACAGGGTATAAATACTGAAACAGTGAGCTGGATTGACACAGTGACTGTAACAATGGGCTCAAACAGAACCGGGCAGTGTCAATTCTGAGTTGGAACCAACTTAGCGGTGGTTACCATCAAGGAGTTATTCTTTATTTCTATTTTTGTTTCTTGGGGGCATCACTGCCCTGGTGGGAGTAGGAGGCCCAGCCTTGCTCCTGGAGAGCTGCTGCTGGATATGAACCGCCAACCCTGTGGACTGCAGTCCCGCACACAACTACTACGCCACCAGGGCTCAGCCCAAGATATTCTTTATTTTATTGATTTTATTCATCTTTATTTTATTTACTATAATTTTCAAAGCTAACTTTGTGCATTGGATATTCTTTAATCTTACTTTCCAGGTAAACGTATTTGAGTGGCTGGTATTGATCATCCCTGTTAAAATACTGGGATTTCATTACATAGCAATTTTTGTAGAAAAAGCACATGCTTATCTTAGTTCTACTATTTTAGTGATAATCAAAAATAAAAATTTCTCAAAAAAGTATGTGTCCATACAGAAATGTTTGTATGTCAGTGAGACAGGAAATGCTGGCATGTTTTTCGTAGTGCATTGCCCCACCTGAATGCCTACTCTGACATTTGCCCCAACTTTTTAGTGACATTGAGGTGGAATGAACTCAGTGACAGAGTTAATTGGTAGAGCTTATGTTCTTAGCCATTGTGTTATACTCCACTTCTATTGGGTTTTATCTGTCCAGGTTCTGGCTAAGTGTAATGATATTTTGTGCCATATAAAAAAGCAAGCTAGCTGAACTAGTTTCTGGTTTCAAGAAGTTTATTTAGACAGGGAATAAATGCCCTGTAGAGTTATAATTAGAGTCAGATAATTTTTTTCCTGAACCAAGCAGTAAAATATTAAATACCTGAGAGGAAGTACTTTTCCTGTTGTTACCTTTTACGATTTTGCTTTATATGGAAATGGGACTTAAAGTACTGTAGATTTGATTGGTTTCAATGTAGAAATTACTTGATATAAAATGAAATTTACAGCGTGGCAGAAATGTTATTAGATGTTTTTTGAACTGTGTCAAATTCAGGGCATTATTATTTATTTATTTATTTTATCGCTTCACTGCCCTGGTGGGAGTAGGAAGCCCAGGCTTGCTCCTGTAGAGCTGCTGCTGGATTTGAACCTCAACCCTGTAGACCGCAGCCCTGCACACAACCACTGTGCCACCTGGGCTCAGCTTCAGGGTATTATTTTTTTTTGAAGGGGGGGGTGGGGGGGCAGGCATCACTGTAGAGCATTATATTTAAGAAAACTACTAAATGAATTTTGAGACTTGGGTCAAATCACTTATTTGCTTTGGGTCAAATCACTTATTTGCTTTTTATTTTATTTCCTTTATATGTAAAATGAGGTTATAGCTAATTTCCACAGTCTAAATCTTAACTATTAAAAAAATGCAAGAAGCCAATTAGACTGTAATGTTAGCAGTGTTTCTTGGTAGTCACATAAAAATGAATGTTTAGTGTTATATATGAATTCTGTTGTGAAAGGGTAATTTAAATATTACTGACCTTTGATTATTTTAACTCATGAAAATTAGGTCTGGAGCTCCTTAATATCAAGTCAGAGGATAATTTTGCTTTAAAATACATTTCTTAAAACCTTAAAATTTACTTTTTATTCAACAATGGGTATAAGAAGTCTGTATGTTGAGTACTTAGAGATTTACGGTGAAAAAACCATACATCTGGAAGCCACATCAGGCAAAAAGAGAAAGCCATTACACAGCCCTGAGTTATTACAGTAATACCTAGCTCATAGTTTATATTTAAAATAATTTTTGGCTATGTAAAATTGACTCTGTTGCATATTTTTAAAATATAAAAAAATTTAACAATAGCCCAGAGAGAAAGTCTTTAGCAAATTCTGGAGGCAATCCTATTGGATTTGCAATAATTAATTAATTTTTTGCAGTAGGGAATGAGGGGCAGTTTTGACCACCTTTGTTCTTAGTATCCTGAAGCAACAATTTTAGGAGACTTTATTAGATGTGTTTAACCTAATAAAGAGTAAGAAGAGTAATACAATTCATTTGTACTCTTGATAGGTCATAACTGACATGTATTTCTGTTGTTTGTAGTGCTAATCCTCCATCTGGAGTTGAAGAGGAAGCTGCTGAAAATGGCGTGCCCAAACCGGTAATCCATAGCTTTGAAATTCAAGTATTATCCTGTTGAAAATCTTTTATCAATACCCAATTCAGTAGGAATAAAGCCAGATTGTAGCATCCCTTTCTATGTCTTGCACAGAAAATATTGTGGGGACTAATGGGAAGGCACTTCAGAATATAAGTAGTTTGTGCAAAGCCTTGATGCTTGATGCTATATGGAACTGAATTAACAGTATGATTAGATTAATTTTTCTAAGAGAACACTGAATCCTACAACTTAAGTTCCAATGGTTTTTAACAAAGACAAACAGCAATTTCTTAACCCATGCTTGTTAAAAGTCATGTGTTTTTGGCTTTTATTAATTTTTTTCTAAGCCATTCTATCGAGAGTTAATACAGATATTCTATAGTTCTATCACATCAAGCAGTAGTGTACAATTGCTATCACAATCATTTTCAAAACATTTCTCTTTCATATACTCGTCTCTATCGATTTATGAATCCTGAGTTTCATATACTGGAAAACATATAACAAAAATTCAAGAGGGTTACCCCCAATGACAAAATAATTCATAGATAATCCCAATAAGAAAAAATCCACGGAAAATACTGAAAACGAGATCAGGCCCACTGTGGATCTGAGGGTGCCAGTCAAGTGACAGGGTTTTACCAATTAAAGCCAAATTTATAATTGTGATTTTTCTGTCATCATCACCAATGTAGTAACTAGTTCATTCCCATCCTTCTGTTGTTCGCAGAAGGAAATCACCAGAGGCTTATCCCGAATAGATCTCATAAATGTAGCTTGAGTTTCCACTGTCATCCATTGCCTTCTGCAAACCAAAATGTGACAGTTTAGGCTCTGATACTATTCCATTCTTTAGCTTCACTGTATTTAATGTACAGTCCTTAATTCACTGATGATGATGTGCTGTTTCCATGTGGACTTAGTTGACATTTCACTTAGATGGTTGCTTGTTTGGAAACAACCATTTTGGACCCCAAATACTATTGTGTCTGATAGTGGGGTGCTGTCTCGTTTTTTTCTCCACCTTTTGCTCTAGCATCCATATCTTCCGTGTTCCCTTTCTAAAGCTGAGTGTTGAACAGGGCCATATATTAGCAATTAATATTCTTAAATTGGAGCGAAGATTCGGTGAGAGCCCCAAATCCATTCCTGGATTTTTTTTTTTTAATCTGCCTTTGTCTTCCTTTAGAGACTCCTTTTTATTTTATGGTAGTCATATTGATCATCTCCCTGCATCATAAAGGCCTTATGTTAATACTGTCATTGATTAGCCCTTGGTAGGTGGAAAAATAATGACTTACTATATATGAATACGCTATATGCTGTAATAAGGTCTACATTATTCCGGCAAATCCGTGACTGACATTGGCAGTGAATATTATTGTAAATTTTTCCTGCCAACCAACTACCAATGTTTGTATAAATAGTATCTAGCCGTGAAAGGATTTATTCTCTTCAAGTGAATAATTCAGATGTGGCGATAATATGTAGTTAGCCTACATGGATTTGAGATCTTTCTCAACAACGTTTTAAAAGTAATGTTTTGTGGGATTAAGTTATTATTAGCTCAGTGAATATTTTAGTATCTTCTTTAAAATGTTTGATCAGCTTGAACTTGCATAGAACCTTATTGCCTATTCATTTACTATTATGTGACTGTGGATATATCACCTTTTGGAGCCAAAATAACTGGCCCAACTATTGTGCAGTTAGAAGCGAGATAATTCTTTCGACTCTTTTGTTCAGGAACTCTTCTGGGTGTGAATGGATGCCAGAGAATTTTGAAAGTCTTTACCATTTGATGCATTTTAATAGCAAATCTTAAAATGAATAATTTTCCTCTTCAAGCTATTTTAATAAAGGAATTTTAATTTACTTTTTGGAAATCTACCCTTTGTGCAGATACATTTTGGGCACTATAAATCGCTTAAAGAAAACAGGTATTTTTTTTTAATATGGAGAAACAACAAAAAGCTTACCAAGCATTTTTAAAATAATTTTATAGGGGACTCATAACTCATCACAATCCATACATCCATCATTATGTCAAGCACATTTCTATGTGTATTGCAAAAACAGACATGTCTACAAGAAGACAGTGCTGAAAAAGTATTCACTATAACTCAGTCATTTTTTAAGTACACTATCAAACTTAAGAATTATTGAAAATAGGTAGCGGTAGAAGGCTATAGCATTTCCCCCTAATACTGTATTTAAAAAAAAAAAAAAAGCGTGCTTCAGAACTAATGCTTGAAAATGAACTGGATTCTTTATAATTGTTTATGTTGGTGTAGAAAGTGACTGAGACTGAAGACGATAGTGACAGTGACAGTGATGATGATGAGGATGATGTTCATGTCACTATAGGAGACATTAAAACAGGAGGACCACAGTATGGGTAAGTTATTTTTAAGTAAATTACAATTGTGAAAGCTGTATCAAAAATAATGTGGCTGTTCTCATATTCTAAAGAAGGAGGGAACACGGGCTTTAAAGAGTTTAGGCTGCTCAGAACCTTACCAAGTTAGGAAATTCGGGAGTTGGCTACCTCACTTTATTTTTTGGTCAGGAACATCACCCCCACAACTACCCCTTACTTATTATTTCTTCTGTAGTTTATTAATCTCAGATGCTGGACCACAAACCTCAGCCTGGGACAAGGAGGCTCCTAGATCTCTTCCTTGACTTGGTTGACTCAAGGGACCACGTGCTAAAGGAGTCTCACTTATCACCCCGTATCTCCCCTCTTCTAGGGGCCAAGTTGGCCTCAGTTAATTTGTAACTCTCTCTGTGGGCAGGGGTGAATATAATGAATAGTTTTGCTTAATTATCACTGGAAGAGACATCC